>JAXIVJ010002550.1:0-52500 GCA_036785665.1 Chirona hameri
ATACTGGGGACCGACACCACCCACACATACTAGAGACCGACACCACCCCCACACATACTGGAGACCGACACCACCCACACATACTGTAGACCGACACCACCCACACATACTGGGGACCGACATCACCCACACATACTGGAGACCGACACCAACCACACATACTGGAGACCGACACCAACCACACATACTGGAGACCGACACCACCCACACATACTGGGGACCGACACCACACACACATACTGGAGACCGACACTACCCACACATACTGGGGACCGACACCACACACACATACTGGGGACCGTCACCACACATACTGGAGACCCACACCACCCACACATACTGGAGACCGACACCACCCACACATACTGGGGACCGACACCACCCACACATACTGGGGACCGACACCACCCACACATACTGGGGACCGACACCACCCACACATACTGGGGGCCGACACCACCCACACATACTGGGGACCGACACCACCCACACATACTGGGAACCGACACCACCCACACATACTGGGGACCGACACCACCCACACATACTGGAGACCGACACCAACCACACATACTGGAGACCGACACCACCCACACATACTGTAGACCGACACCACCCACACATACTGGGGACCGACACCACCCACACATACTGGAGACCGACACCACCCACACATACTGGGGACCGACACCAACCACACATACTGGGGACGGACACCACCCACACATACTGGGGACCGACACCAACGACACATACTGGGGACCGACACCAACCACACATACTGGGGACGGACACCACCCACACATACTGGGGACGGACACCACCCACACATACTGGAGACCGACACCACCCACACATACTGGGGACCGACACCAACCACACATACTGGGGACGGACACCACCCACACATACTGGGGACCGACACCAACGACACATACTGGGGACCGACACCACCCACACATACTGGAGACCGACACCACCCACACATACTGGAGACCGTCACCACCCACACATACTGGGGACCGACACCAACCACACATACTGGAGACCGACACCACCCACACATACCGGGGACCGACACCACCTACACATACTGGGGACCGACACCACCCACACATACTGGGGACCGACACCACCCACACATACTGGGGACCGACACCACCCACACATACTGGGGACCGACACCACCCACACATACTGGAAACCGTCACCACCCACACATACTGGAGACCGACACCACCCACACATACTGGGGACCGACACCAACCACACATACTGGGGACCGACACCACCCACACATACTGGGGACCGACACCAACCACACATACTGGAGACCGACACCACCCACACATACTGGAGACCGACACCACCCACACATACTGGAGACCGTCACCACCCACACATACTGGGGACCGACACCACCCACACATACTGGGGACCGACACCACCCACACATACTGGGGACCGACACCACCCACACATACTGGGGACCGACACCACACACACATACTGGGGACGGACACCACCCACACATACTGGGGACCGACACCACCCACACATACTGGGGACCGACACCACCCACACATACTGGGGACCGACACCACCCACACATACTGGAGACCGACACCACCCACACATACTGGGGACCGTCACCACACATACTGGAGACCGACACCACCCACACATACTGGGGACCGACACCACCCACACATACTGGAGACCGTCACCACCCACACATACTGGAGACCGACACCACCCACACACACTGGGGACCGACACCACCCACACATACTGGGGACCGACACCACCCACACATACTGAGGACCGACACCACCCACACATACTGGGGACCGACACCACCCACACATACTGGGGACCGACACCACCCACACATACTGGGGACCGACACCACCCACACATACTGGGGACCGTCACCACACATACTGGAGACCGACACCACCCACACATACTGGGGACCGACACCACCCACACATACTGGAGACCGACACCACCCACACATACTGGGGACCGACACCACCCACATATACTGGGGACCGACACCACCCACACATACTGGAGACCGACACCACCCACACATACTGGGGACCGACACCACCCACACATACTGGGGACCGACACCACCCACATATACTGGGGACCGACACCACCCACACATACTGGAGACCGACACCACCCACACATACTGGGGACCGTCACCACCCACACATACTGGAGACTGACACCACCCACACATACTGGGGACCGACACCACCCACACATACTGGGAACCGACACCACCCACACATGCTGGAGACCGACACCACACACACATACTGGGGGCCGTCACCACACACACATACTGGGGACCGTCACCACACATACTGGAGACCCACACCACACACACATACTGGGGACCGTCACCACCCACACATACTGGAGACCGACACCACCCACACACATTGGGGACCGACACCACCCTCACATACTGGGGACCGACACCACCCACACATATTGAGGACCGACACCACCCACACATACTGGGGACCGACACCACCCACACATACTGGGCACCGACACCACCCACACATACTGGGGACCGACACCACCCACACATACTGGGTACCGACACTACCCACACATACTGGGGACCGACACCACCCACACATACTGGGGACCGACACCACCCACACATACTGGGGACCGTCACCACACATACTGGAGACCGACACCACCCACACATACTGGGGACCGACACCACCCACACATACTGGAGACCGACACCACCCACACATACTGGGGACCGACACCACCCACATATACTGGGGACCGACACCACCCACACATACTGGAGACCGACACCACCCACACATACTGGGGACCGACACCACCCACACATACTGGGGACCGACACCACCCACATATACTGGGGACCGACACCAACGACACATACTGGGGACCGACACCAACCACACATACTGGGGACCGTCACCACACATACTGGAGACCCACACCACCCACACATACTGGAGACCGACACCACCCACACATACTGGGGACCGACACCACCCACACATACTGGGGACCGACACCACCCACACATACTGGGGACCGACACCACCCACACATACTGGGGACCGACACCACCCACACATACTAGAGACCGACACCACCCACACATACTGGAGACCGACACCACCCACACATACTGTAGACCGACACCACCCACACATACTGGGGACCGACATCACCCACACATACTGGAGACCGACACCAACCACACATACTGGAGACCGACACCAACCACACATACTGGAGACCGACACCACCCACACATACTGGGGACCGACACCACACACACATACTGGAGACCGACAATACCCACACATACTGGGGACCGACACCACACACACATACTGGGGACCGTCACCACACATACTGGAGACCCACACCACCCACACATACTGGAGACCGACACCACCCACACATACTGGGGACCGACACCACCCACACATACTGGGGACCGACACCACCCACTCATACTGGGGACCGACACCACCCACACATACTGGGGGCCGACACCACCCACACATACTGGGGACCGACACCACCCACACATACTGGGAACCGACACCACCCACACATACTGGGGACCGACACCACCCACACATACTGGAGACCGACACCAACCACACATACTGGAGACCGACACCACCCACACATACTGTAGACCGACACCACCCACACATACTGGGGACCGACACCACCCACACATACTGGAGACCGTCACCACCCACACATACTGGAGACCGACACCACCCACACATACTGGGGACCGACACCAACCACACATACTGGGGACGGACACCACCCACACATACTGGGGACCGACACCAACGACACATACTGGGGACCGACACCAACCACACATACTGGGGACGGACACCACCCACACATACTGGGGACGGACACCACCCACACATACTGGAGACCGACACCACCCACACATACTGGGGACCGACACCAACCACACATACTGGGGACGGACACCACCCACAC
This sequence comes from Chirona hameri, assembly GCA_036785665.1. Taxonomy (NCBI): domain Eukaryota; kingdom Metazoa; phylum Arthropoda; class Thecostraca; order Balanomorpha; family Balanidae; genus Chirona; species Chirona hameri. The sequence goes on from JAXIVJ010002550.1 coordinate 4,057, forward strand.
ATACTGGGGACCGACACCAACGACACATACTGGGGACCGACACCACCCACACATACTGGAGAACGACACCACCCACACATACTGGAGACCGTCACCACCCACACATACTGGGGACCGACACCAACCACACATACTGGAGACCGACACCACCCACACATACTGGGGACCGACATCACCTACACATACTGGGGACCGACACCACCCACACATACTGGGGACCGACACCACCCACACATACTGGGGACCGACACCACCCACACATACTGGGGACCGACACCACCCACACATACTGGAAACCGTCACCACCCACACATACTGGAGACCGACACCACCCACACATACTGGGGACCGACACCACCCACCCATACTGGGGACCGACACCAACCGTACATACTGGGGACCGACACCACCCACACATACTGGGGACCGACACCACCCACACATACTGGAGACCGACACCACCCACACATACTGGGGACCGACACCACCCACACATACTGGGGACCGACACCACCCACACATACTGGAAAACGACACCAACCACACATACTGGGGATCGACACCACCCACACATACTGGGAACCGACACCACCCACACATGCTGGAGACCGACACCACACACACATACTGGGGGCCGTCACCACACACACATACTGGGGACCGTCACCACACATACTGGAGACCCACACCACACACACATACTGGGGACCGTCACCACCCACACATACTGGAGACCGACACCACCCACACACATTGGGGACCGACACCACCCACACATACTGGGGACCGACACCACCCACACATACTGAGGACCGACACCACCCACACATACTGGGGACCGACACCACCCACACATACTGGGCACCGACACCACCCACACATACTGGGGACCGACACCACCCACACATACTGGGTACCGACACTACCCACACATACTGCGGACCGACACCACCCACACATACTGGGGACCGACACCACCCACACATACTGGGGACCGTCACCACACATACTGGAGACCGACACCACCCACACATACTGGGGACCGACACCACCCACACATACTGGAGACCGACACCACCCACACATACTGGGGACCGACACCACCCACATATACTGGGGACCGACACCACCCACACATACTGGAGACCGACACCACCCACACATACTGGGGACCGACACCACCCACACATACTGGGGACCGACACCACCCACATATACTGGGGACCGACACCAACGACACATACTGGGGACCGACACCAACCACACATACTGGGGACCGTCACCACACATACTGGAGACCCACACCACCCACACATACTGGAGACCGACACCACCCACACATACTGGGGACCGACACCACCCACACATACTGGGGACCGACACCACCCACACATACTGGGGACCGACACCACCCACACATACTAGAGACCGACACCACCCACACATACTGGAGACCGACACCACCCACACATACTGTAGACCGACACCACCCACACATACTGGGGACCGACATCACCCACACATACTGGAGACCGACACCAACCACACATACTGGAGACCGACACCAACCACACATACTGGAGACCGACACCACCCACACATACTGGGGACCGACACCACACACACATACTGGAGACCGACACTACCCACACATACTGGGGACCGACACCACACACACATACTGGGGACCGTCACCACACATACTGGAGACCCACACCACCCACACATACTGGAGACCGACACCACCCACACATACTGGGGACCGACACCACCCACACATACTGGGGACCGACACCACCCACACATACTGGGGACCGACACCACCCACACATACTGGGGGCCGACACCACCCACACATACTGGGGACCGACACCACCCACACATACTGGGAACCGACACCACCCACACATACTGGGGACCGACACCACCCACACATACTGGAGACCGACACCAACCACACATACTGGAGACCGACACCACCCACACATACTGTAGACCGACACCACCCACACATACTGGGGACCGACACCACCCACACATACTGGAGACCGACACCACCCACACATACTGGGGACCGACACCAACCACACATACTGGGGACGGACACCACCCACACATACTGGGGACCGACACCAACGACACATACTGGGGACCGACACCAACCACACATACTGGGGACGGACACCACCCACACATACTGGGGACGGACACCACCCACACATACTGGAGACCGACACCACCCACACATACTGGGGACCGACACCAACCACACATACTGGGGACGGACACCACCCACACATACTGGGGACCGACACCAACGACACATACTGGGGACCGACACCACCCACACATACTGGAGACCGACACCACCCACACATACTGGAGACCGTCACCACCCACACATACTGGGGACCGACACCAACCACACATACTGGAGACCGACACCACCCACACATACCGGGGACCGACACCACCTACACATACTGGGGACCGACACCACCCACACATACTGGGGACCGACACCACCCACACATACTGGGGACCGACACCACCCACACATACTGGGGACCGACACCACCCACACATACTGGAAACCGTCACCACCCACACATACTGGAGACCGACACCACCCACACATACTGGGGACCGACACCAACCACACATACTGGGGACCGACACCACCCACACATACTGGGGACCGACACCAACCACACATACTGGAGACCGACACCACCCACACATACTGGAGACCGACACCACCCACACATACTGGAGACCGTCACCACCCACACATACTGGGGACCGACACCACCCACACATACTGGGGACCGACACCACCCACACATACTGGGGACCGACACCACCCACACATACTGGGGACCGACACCACACACACATACTCGGGACGGACACCACCCACACATACTGGGGACCGACACCACCCACACATACTGGGGACCGACACCACCCACACATACTGGGGACCGACACCACCCACACATACTGGAGACCGACACCACCCACACATACTGGGGACCGTCACCACACATACTGGAGACCGACACCACCCACACATACTGGGGACCGACACCACCCACACATACTGGAGACCGTCACCACCCACACATACTGGAGACCGACACCACCCACACACACTGGGGACCGACACCACCCACACATACTGGGGACCGACACCACCCACACATACTGAGGACCGACACCACCCACACATACTGGGGACCGACACCACCCACACATACTGGGGACCGACACCACCCACACATACTGGGGACCGACACCACCCACACATACTGGGGACCGTCACCACACATACTGGAGACCGACACCACCCACACATACTGGGGACCGACACCACCCACACATACTGGAGACCGACACCACCCACACATACTGGGGACCGACACCACCCACATATACTGGGGACCGACACCACCCACACATACTGGAGACCGACACCACCCACACATACTGGGGACCGACACCACCCACACATACTGGGGACCGACACCACCCACATATACTGGGGACCGACACCACCCACACATACTGGAGACCGACACCACCCACACATACTGGGGACCGTCACCACCCACACATACTGGAGACTGACACCACCCACACATACTGGGGACCGACACCACCCACACATACTGGGGACCGACACCACCCACACATACTGGGGACCGACACCACCCACACATACTGGGGACCGACACCGCCCACACATACTGGGAACCGACACCAACCACACATACTGGAGACCCACACCACCCACACATACTGGGGACCGACACCACACACACATACTGGAGACCGACACCACCCACACATACTGGGGACCGTCACCACACATACTGGAGACCCACACCACCCACACATACTGGGGACCGACACCACCCACACATACTGGGGACCGACACCACCCACACATACTGGAGACCGACACCACCCACACATACTTGGGACCGACACCACCCACACATACTGGGGGCCGACACCACCCACACATACTGGGGACCGACACCACCCACACATACTGGGAACCGACACCACCCACACATACTGGGGACCGACACCACCCACACATACTGGAGACCGACACCAACCACACATACTGGAGACCGACACCACCCACACATACTGGGGACCGACACCAACCACACATACTGGAGACCGACACCACCCACACATACTGGGGACCGACACCAACCACACATACTGGAGACCGACACCACCCACACATCCTGGGGACCGACACCACCCACACATACTGGGGACCGTCACCACACATACTGGGGACCGTCACCACACATACTGGGGACCGACACCACCCACACATACTGGGGACCGACACCACCCACACACACTGTAGACCGACACCACCCACACATACTGGGGACCGACACCACCCACACATACTGGAAACCGTCACCACCCACACATACTGGAGACCGACACCACCCACACATACTGGGGACCGACACCAACCACACATACTGGGGACGGACACCACCCACACATACTGGGGACCGACACCAACGACACATACTGGGGACCGACACCAACCACATATACTGGGGACGGACACCACCCACACATACTGGGGACGGACACCACCCACACATACTGGAGACTGACACCACCCACACATACTGGGGACTGACACCACCCACACATACTGGGGACCGACACCAACCACACATACTGGGGACGGACACCAACGACACATACTGGGGACCGACACCACCCACACATACTGGAGACCGACACCACCCACACATACTGGAGACCGTCACCACCCACACATACTGGGGACCGACACCAACCACACATACTGGAGACCGACACCACCCACACATACTGGGGACCGACACCACCTACACATACTGGGGACCGACACCACCCACACATACTGGGGACCGACACCACCCACACATACTGGAGACCGACACCACCCACACATACTGGGGACCGACACCACCCACACATACTGGGGACCGACACCACCCACACATACTGGGGACCGACACCACCCACACATACTGGGAACCGACACCACCCACACATACTGGGGACCGACACCACCCACACATACTGGAGACCGACACCAACCACACATACTGGAGACCGACACCACCCACACATACTGTAGACCGACACCACCCACACATACTGGGGACCGACACCACCCACACATACTGGGGACCGTCACCACCCACACATACTGTAGACCGACACCACCCACACATACTGGGGACCGACATCACCCACACATACTGGAGACCGACACCAACCACACATACTGGAGACCGACACCAACCACACATACTGGAGACCGACACCACCCACACATACTGGGGACCGACACCACACACACATACTGGAGACCGACACTACCCACACATACTGGGGACCGACACCACACACACATACTGGGGACCGTCACCACACATACTGGAGACCCACACCACCCACACATACTGGAGACCGACACCACCCACACATACTGGGGACCGACACCACCCACACATACTGGGGACCGACACCACCCACACATACTGGGGACCGACACCACCCACACATACTGGGGGCCGACACCACCCACACATACTGGGGACCGACACCACCCACACATACTGGGAACCGACACCACCCACACATACTGGGGACCGACACCACCCACACATACTGGAGACCGACACCAACCACACATACTGGAGACCGACACCACCCACACATACTGTAGACCGACACCACCCACACATACTGGGGACCGACACCACCCACACATACTGGAGACCGACACCACCCACACATACTGGGGACCGACACCAACCACACATACTGGGGACGGACACCACCCACACATACTGGGGACCGACACCAACGACACATACTGGGGACCGACACCAACCACACATACTGGGGACGGACACCACCCACACATACTGGGGACGGACACCACCCACACATACTGGAGACCGACACCACCCACACATACTGGGGACCGACACCAACCACACATACTGGGGACGGACACCACCCACACATACTGGGGACCGACACCAACGACACATACTGGGGACCGACACCACCCACACATACTGGAGACCGACACCACCCACACATACTGGAGACCGTCACCACCCACACATACTGGGGACCGACACCAACCACACATACTGGAGACCGACACCACCCACACATACCGGGGACCGACACCACCTACACATACTGGGGACCGACACCACCCACACATACTGGGGACCGACACCACCCACACATACTGGGGACCGACACCACCCACACATACTGGGGACCGACACCACCCACACATACTGGAAACCGTCACCACCCACACATACTGGAGACCGACACCACCCACACATACTGGGGACCGACACCAACCACACATACTGGGGACCGACACCACCCACACATACTGGGGACCGACACCAACCACACATACTGGAGACCGACACCACCCACACATACTGGAGACCGACACCACCCACACATACTGGAGACCGTCACCACCCACACATACTGGGGACCGACACCACCCACACATACTGGGGACCGACACCACCCACACATACTGGGGACCGACACCACCCACACATACTGGGGACCGACACCACACACACATACTGGGGACGGACACCACCCACACATACTGGGGACCGACACCACCCACACATACTGGGGACCGACACCACCCACACATACTGGGGACCGACACCACCCACACATACTGGAGACCGACACCACCCACACATACTGGGGACCGTCACCACACATACTGGAGACCGACACCACCCACACATACTGGGGACCGACACCACCCACACATACTGGAGACCGTCACCACCCACACATACTGGAGACCGACACCACCCACACACACTGGGGACCGACACCACCCACACATACTGGGGACCGACACCACCCACACATACTGAGGACCGACACCACCCACACATACTGGGGACCGACACCACCCACACATACTGGGGACCGACACCACCCACACATACTGGGGACCGACACCACCCACACATACTGGGGACCGTCACCACACATACTGGAGACCGACACCACCCACACATACTGGGGACCGACACCACCCACACATACTGGAGACCGACACCACCCACACATACTGGGGACCGACACCACCCACATATACTGGGGACCGACACCACCCACACATACTGGAGACCGACACCACCCACACATACTGGGGACCGACACCACCCACACATACTGGGGACCGACACCACCCACATATACTGGGGACCGACACCACCCACACATACTGGAGACCGACACCACCCACACATACTGGGGACCGTCACCACCCACACATACTGGAGACTGACACCACCCACACATACTGGGGACCGACACCACCCACACATACTGGGAACCGACACCACCCACACATGCTGGAGACCGACACCACACACACATACTGGGGGCCGTCACCACACACACATACTGGGGACCGTCACCACACATACTGGAGACCCACACCACACACACATACTGGGGACCGTCACCACCCACACATACTGGAGACCGACACCACCCACACACATTGGGGACCGACACCACCCTCACATACTGGGGACCGACACCACCCACACATATTGAGGACCGACACCACCCACACATACTGGGGACCGACACCACCCACACATACTGGGCACCGACACCACCCACACATACTGGGGACCGACACCACCCACACATACTGGGTACCGACACTACCCACACATACTGGGGACCGACACCACCCACACATACTGGGGACCGACACCACCCACACATACTGGGGACCGTCACCACACATACTGGAGACCGACACCACCCACACATACTGGGGACCGACACCACCCACACATACTGGAGACCGACACCACCCACACATACTGGGGACCGACACCACCCACATATACTGGGGACCGACACCACCCACACATACTGGAGACCGACACCACCCACACATACTGGGGACCGACACCACCCACACATACTGGGGACCGACACCACCCACATATACTGGGGACCGACACCAACGACACATACTGGGGACCGACACCAACCACACATACTGGGGACCGTCACCACACATACTGGAGACCCACACCACCCACACATACTGGAGACCGACACCACCCACACATACTGGGGACCGACACCACCCACACATACTGGGGACCGACACCACCCACACATACTGGGGACCGACACCACCCACACATACTGGGGACCGACACCACCCACACATACTAGAGACCGACACCACCCACACATACTGGAGACCGACACCACCCACACATACTGTAGACCGACACCACCCACACATACTGGGGACCGACATCACCCACACATACTGGAGACCGACACCAACCACACATACTGGAGACCGACACCAACCACACATACTGGAGACCGACACCACCCACACATACTGGGGACCGACACCACACACACATACTGGAGACCGACAATACCCACACATACTGGGGACCGACACCACACACACATACTGGGGACCGTCACCACACATACTGGAGACCCACACCACCCACACATACTGGAGACCGACACCACCCACACATACTGGGGACCGACACCACCCACACATACTGGGGACCGACACCACCCACTCATACTGGGGACCGACACCACCCACACATACTGGGGGCCGACACCACCCACACATACTGGGGACCGACACCACCCACACATACTGGGAACCGACACCACCCACACATACTGGGGACCGACACCACCCACACATACTGGAGACCGACACCAACCACACATACTGGAGACCGACACCACCCACACATACTGTAGACCGACACCACCCACACATACTGGGGACCGACACCACCCACACATACTGGAGACCGTCACCACCCACACATACTGGAGACCGACACCACCCACACATACTGGGGACCGACACCAACCACACATACTGGGGACGGACACCACCCACACATACTGGGGACCGACACCAACGACACATACTGGGGACCGACACCAACCACACATACTGGGGACGGACACCACCCACACATACTGGGGACGGACACCACCCACACATACTGGAGACCGACACCACCCACACATACTGGGGACCGACACCAACCACACATACTGGGGACGGACACCACCCACACATACTGGGGACCGACACCAACGACACATACTGGGGACCGACACCACCCACACATACTGGAGAACGACACCACCCACACATACTGGAGACCGTCACCACCCACACATACTGGGGACCGACACCAACCACACATACTGGAGACCGACACCACCCACACATACTGGGGACCGACATCACCTACACATACTGGGGACCGACACCACCCACACATACTGGGGACCGACACCACCCACACATACTGGGGACCGACACCACCCACACATACTGGGGACCGACACCACCCACACATACTGGAAACCGTCACCACCCACACATACTGGAGACCGACACCACCCACACATACTGGGGACCGACACCACCCACCCATACTGGGGACCGACACCAACCGTACATACTGGGGACCGACACCACCCACACATACTGGGGACCGACACCACCCACACATACTGGAGACCGACACCACCCACACATACTGGGGACCGACACCACCCACACATACTGGGGACCGACACCACCCACACATACTGGAAAACGACACCAACCACACATACTGGGGATCGACACCACCCACACATACTGGGAACCGACACCACCCACACATGCTGGAGACCGACACCACACACACATACTGGGGGCCGTCACCACACACACATACTGGGGACCGTCACCACACATACTGGAGACCCACACCACACACACATACTGGGGACCGTCACCACCCACACATACTGGAGACCGACACCACCCACACACATTGGGGACCGACACCACCCACACATACTGGGGACCGACACCACCCACACATACTGAGGACCGACACCACCCACACATACTGGGGACCGACACCACCCACACATACTGGGCACCGACACCACCCACACATACTGGGGACCGACACCACCCACACATACTGGGTACCGACACTACCCACACATACTGCGGACCGACACCACCCACACATACTGGGGACCGACACCACCCACACATACTGGGGACCGTCACCACACATACTGGAGACCGACACCACCCACACATACTGGGGACCGACACCACCCACACATACTGGAGACCGACACCACCCACACATACTGGGGACCGACACCACCCACATATACTGGGGACCGACACCACCCACACATACTGGAGACCGACACCACCCACACATACTGGGGACCGACACCACCCACACATACTGGGGACCGACACCACCCACATATACTGGGGACCGACACCAACGACACATACTGGGGACCGACACCAACCACACATACTGGGGACCGTCACCACACATACTGGAGACCCACACCACCCACACATACTGGAGACCGACACCACCCACACATACTGGGGACCGACACCACCCACACATACTGGGGACCGACACCACCCACACATACTGGGGACCGACACCACCCACACATACTAGAGACCGACACCACCCACACATACTGGAGACCGACACCACCCACACATACTGTAGACCGACACCACCCACACATACTGGGGACCGACATCACCCACACATACTGGAGACCGACACCAACCACACATACTGGAGACCGACACCAACCACACATACTGGAGACCGACACCACCCACACATACTGGGGACCGACACCACACACACATACTGGAGACCGACACTACCCACACATACTGGGGACCGACACCACACACACATACTGGGGACCGTCACCACACATACTGGAGACCCACACCACCCACACATACTGGAGACCGACACCACCCACACATACTGGGGACCGACACCACCCACACATACTGGGGACCGACACCACCCACACATACTGGGGACCGACACCACCCACACATACTGGGGGCCGACACCACCCACACATACTGGGGACCGACACCACCCACACATACTGGGAACCGACACCACCCACACATACTGGGGACCGACACCACCCACACATACTGGAGACCGACACCAACCACACATACTGGAGACCGACACCACCCACACATACTGTAGACCGACACCACCCACACATACTGGGGACCGACACCACCCACACATACTGGAGACCGACACCACCCACACATACTGGGGACCGACACCAACCACACATACTGGGGACGGACACCACCCACACATACTGGGGACCGACACCAACGACACATACTGGGGACCGACACCAACCACACATACTGGGGACGGACACCACCCACACATACTGGGGACGGACACCACCCACACATACTGGAGACCGACACCACCCACACATACTGGGGACCGACACCAACCACACATACTGGGGACGGACACCACCCACACATACTGGGGACCGACACCAACGACACATACTGGGGACCGACACCACCCACACATACTGGAGACCGACACCACCCACACATACTGGAGACCGTCACCACCCACACATACTGGGGACCGACACCAACCACACATACTGGAGACCGACACCACCCACACATACCGGGGACCGACACCACCTACACATACTGGGGACCGACACCACCCACACATACTGGGGACCGACACCACCCACACATACTGGGGACCGACACCACCCACACATACTGGGGACCGACACCACCCACACATACTGGAAACCGTCACCACCCACACATACTGGAGACCGACACCACCCACACATACTGGGGACCGACACCAACCACACATACTGGGGACCGACACCACCCACACATACTGGGGACCGACACCAACCACACATACTGGAGACCGACACCACCCACACATACTGGAGACCGACACCACCCACACATACTGGAGACCGTCACCACCCACACATACTGGGGACCGACACCACCCACACATACTGGGGACCGACACCACCCACACATACTGGGGACCGACACCACCCACACATACTGGGGACCGACACCACACACACATACTCGGGACGGACACCACCCACACATACTGGGGACCGACACCACCCACACATACTGGGGACCGACACCACCCACACATACTGGGGACCGACACCACCCACACATACTGGAGACCGACACCACCCACACATACTGGGGACCGTCACCACACATACTGGAGACCGACACCACCCACACATACTGGGGACCGACACCACCCACACATACTGGAGACCGTCACCACCCACACATACTGGAGACCGACACCACCCACACACACTGGGGACCGACACCACCCACACATACTGGGGACCGACACCACCCACACATACTGAGGACCGACACCACCCACACATACTGGGGACCGACACCACCCACACATACTGGGGACCGACACCACCCACACATACTGGGGACCGACACCACCCACACATACTGGGGACCGTCACCACACATACTGGAGACCGACACCACCCACACATACTGGGGACCGACACCACCCACACATACTGGAGACCGACACCACCCACACATACTGGGGACCGACACCACCCACATATACTGGGGACCGACACCACCCACACATACTGGAGACCGACACCACCCACACATACTGGGGACCGACACCACCCACACATACTGGGGACCGACACCACCCACATATACTGGGGACCGACACCACCCACACATACTGGAGACCGACACCACCCACACATACTGGGGACCGTCACCACCCACACATACTGGAGACTGACACCACCCACACATACTGGGGACCGACACCACCCACACATACTGGGGACCGACACCACCCACACATACTGGGGACCGACACCACCCACACATACTGGGGACCGACACCGCCCACACATACTGGGAACCGACACCAACCACACATACTGGAGACCCACACCACCCACACATACTGGGGACCGACACCACACACACATACTGGAGACCGACACCACCCACACATACTGGGGACCGTCACCACACATACTGGAGACCCACACCACCCACACATACTGGGGACCGACACCACCCACACATACTGGGGACCGACACCACCCACACATACTGGAGACCGACACCACCCACACATACTTGGGACCGACACCACCCACACATACTGGGGGCCGACACCACCCACACATACTGGGGACCGACACCACCCACACATACTGGGAACCGACACCACCCACACATACTGGGGACCGACACCACCCACACATACTGGAGACCGACACCAACCACACATACTGGAGACCGACACCACCCACACATACTGGGGACCGACACCAACCACACATACTGGAGACCGACACCACCCACACATACTGGGGACCGACACCAACCACACATACTGGAGACCGACACCACCCACACATCCTGGGGACCGACACCACCCACACATACTGGGGACCGTCACCACACATACTGGGGACCGTCACCACACATACTGGGGACCGACACCACCCACACATACTGGGGACCGACACCACCCACACACACTGTAGACCGACACCACCCACACATACTGGGGACCGACACCACCCACACATACTGGAAACCGTCACCACCCACACATACTGGAGACCGACACCACCCACACATACTGGGGACCGACACCAACCACACATACTGGGGACGGACACCACCCACACATACTGGGGACCGACACCAACGACACATACTGGGGACCGACACCAACCACATATACTGGGGACGGACACCACCCACACATACTGGGGACGGACACCACCCACACATACTGGAGACTGACACCACCCACACATACTGGGGACTGACACCACCCACACATACTGGGGACCGACACCAACCACACATACTGGGGACGGACACCAACGACACATACTGGGGACCGACACCACCCACACATACTGGAGACCGACACCACCCACACATACTGGAGACCGTCACCACCCACACATACTGGGGACCGACACCAACCACACATACTGGAGACCGACACCACCCACACATACTGGGGACCGACACCACCTACACATACTGGGGACCGACACCACCCACACATACTGGGGACCGACACCACCCACACATACTGGAGACCGACACCACCCACACATACTGGGGACCGACACCACCCACACATACTGGGGACCGACACCACCCACACATACTGGGGACCGACACCACCCACACATACTGGGAACCGACACCACCCACACATACTGGGGACCGACACCACCCACACATACTGGAGACCGACACCAACCACACATACTGGAGACCGACACCACCCACACATACTGTAGACCGACACCACCCACACATACTGGGGACCGACACCACCCACACATACTGGGGACCGTCACCACCCACACATACTGGAGACCGACACCACCCACACATACTGGGGACCGACACCAACCACACATACTGGGGACGGACACCACCCACACATACTGGGGACCGACACCACCCACACATACTGGAGACCGACACCACCCACACACATTGGGGACCGACACCACCCACACATACTGGGGACCGACACCACCTACACATACTGAGGACCGACACCACCCACACATACTGGGGACCGACACCACCCACACATACTGGGCACCGACACCACCCACACATACTGGGGACCGACACCACCCACACATACTGGGTACCGACACTACCCACACATACTGGGGACCGACACCACCCACACATACTGGGGACCGACACCACCCACACATACTGGGGACCGTCACCACACATACTGGAGACCGACACCACCCACACATACTGGGGACCGACACCACCCACACATACTGGAGACCGACACCACCCACACATACTGGGGACCGACACCACCCACATATACTGGGGACCGACACCACCCACACATACTGGAGACCGACACCACCCACACATACTGGGGACCGACACCACCCACACATACTGGGGACCGACACCACCCACATATACTGGGGACCGACACCAACGACACATACTGGGGACCGACACCAACCACACATACTGGGGACCGTCACCACACATACTGGAGACCCACACCACCCACACATACTGGAGACCGACACCACCCACACATACTGGGGACCGACACCACCCACACATACTGGGGACCGACACCACCCACACATACTGGGGACCGACACCACCCACACATACTGGGGACCGACACCACCCACACATACTAGAGACCGACACCACCCACACATACTGGAGACCGACACCACCCACACATACTGTAGACCGACACCACCCACACATACTGGGGACCGACATCACCCACACATACTGGAGACCGACACCAACCACACATACTGGAGACCGACACCAACCACACATACTGGAGACCGACACCACCCACACATACTGGGGACCGACACCACACACACATACTGGAGACCGACACTACCCACACATACTGGGGACCGACACCACACACACATACTGGGGACCGTCACCACACATACTGGAGACCCACACCACCCACACATACTGGAGACCGACACCACCCACACATACTGGGGACCGACACCACCCACACATACTGGGGACCGACACCACCCACACATACTGGGGACCGACACCACCCACACATACTGGGGGCCGACACCACCCACACATACTGGGGACCGACACCACCCACACATACTGGGAACCGACACCACCCACACATACTGGGGACCGACACCACCCACACATACTGGAGACCGACACCAACCACACATACTGGAGACCGACACCACCCACACATACTGTAGACCGACACCACCCACACATACTGGGGACCGACACCACCCACACATACTGGAGACCGACACCACCCACACATACTGGGGACCGACACCAACCACACATACTGGGGACGGACACCACCCACACATACTGGGGACCGACACCAACGACACATACTGGGGACCGACACCAACCACACATACTGGGGACGGACACCACCCACACATACTGGGGACGGACACCACCCACACATACTGGAGACCGACACCACCCACACATACTGGGGACCGACACCAACCACACATACTGGGGACGGACACCACCCACACATACTGGGGACCGACACCAACGACACATACTGGGGACCGACACCACCCACACATACTGGAGACCGCCACCACCCACACATACTGGAGACCGTCACCACCCACACATACTGGGGACCGACACCAACCACACATACTGGAGACCGACACCACCCACACATACCGGGGACCGACACCACCTACACATACTGGGGACCGACACCACCCACACATACTGGGGACCGACACCACCCACACATACTGGGGACCGACACCACCCACACATACTGGGGACCGACACCACCCACACATACTGGAGACCGTCACCACCCACACATACTGGAGACCGACACCACCCACACATACTGGGGACCGACACCAACCACACATACTGGGGACGGACACCACCCACACATACTGGGGACCGACACCAACGACACATACTGGGGACCGACACCAACCACACATACTGGGGACGGACACCACCCACACATACTGGGGACCGACACCACCCACACATACTGAGGACCGACACCACCCACACATACTGGGGACCGACACCACCCACACATACTGGGGACCGACACCACCCACACATACTGGGGACCGACACCACCCACACATATTGGGGACCGACACCACCCACACATACTGGGGACCGACACCACCCACACATACTGGGGACCGACACCACCCGCACATACTGGGGACCGACACCACCCACACATACTGGGGACCGTCACCACACATACTGGAGACCGACACCACCCACACATACTGGGGACCGACACCACCCACACATACTGGAGACCGACACCACCCACACATACTGGGGACCGACACCACCCACATATACTGGGGACCGACACCACCCACACATACTGGAGACCGACACCACCCACACATACTGGGGACCGACACCACCCACACATACTGGGGACCGACACCACCCACATATACTGGGGACCGACACTACCCACACATACTGGAGACCGACACCACCCACACATACTGGGGACCGTCACCACCCACACATACTGGAGACTGACACCACCCACACATACTGGGGACCGACACCACCCACACATACTGGGGACCGACACCACCCACACATACTGGGGACCGACACCACCCACACATACTGGGGACCGACACCGCCCACACATACTGGGAACCGACACCAACCACACATACTGGAGACCCACACCACCCACACATACTGGGGACCGACACCACACACACATACTGGAGACCGACACCACCCACACATACTGGGGACCGTCACCACACATACTGGAGACCCACACCATCCACACATACTGGGGACCGACACCACCCACACATACTGGGGACCCACACCACCCACACATACTGGAGACCGACACCACCCACACATACTTGGGACCGACACCACCCACACATACTGGGGGCCGACACCTCCCACACATACTGGGGACCGACACCACCCACACATACTGGGAACCGACACCACCCACACATACTGGGGACCGACACCACCCACACATACTGGAGACCGACACCAACCACACATACTGGAGACCGACACCACCCACACATACTGGGGACCGACACCAACCACACATACTGGAGACCGACACCACCCACACATACTGGGGACCGACACCAACCACACATACTGGAGACCGACACCACCCACACATCCTGGGGACCGACACCACCCACACATACTGGGGACCGTCACCACACATACTGGGGACCGTCACCACACATACTGGGGACCGACACCACCCACACATACTGGGGACCGACACCACCCACACACACTGTAGACCGACACCACCCACACATACTTGGGACCGACACCACCCACACATACTGGAGACCGTCACCACCCACACATACTGGAGACCGACACCACCCACACATACTGGGGACCGACACCAACCACACATACTGGGGACGGACACCACCCACACATACTGGGGACCGACACCAACGACACATACTGGGGACCGACACCAACCACACATACTGGGGACGGACACCACCCACACATACTGGGGACGGACACCACCCACACATACTGGAGACTGACACCACCCACACATACTGGGGACCGACACCACCCACACATACTGGAGACCGACACCAACCACACATACTGGAGACCGACACCACCCACACATACTGGGGACCGACACCAACCACACATACTGGAGACCGACACCACCCACACATACTGGGGACCGACACCAACCACACATACTGGAGACCGACACCACCCACACATCCTGGGGACCGACACCACCCACACATACTGGGGACCGTCACCACACATACTGGGGACCGTCACCACACATACTGGGGACCGACACCACCCACACATACTGGGGACCGACACCACCCACACACACTGTAGACCGACACCACCCACACATACTGGGGACCGACACCACCCACACATACTGGAGACCGTCACCACCCACACATACTGGAGACCGACACCACCCACACATACTGGGGACCGACACCAACCACACATACTGGGGACGGACACCACCCACACATACTGGGGACCGACACCAACGACACATACTGGGGACCGACACCAACCACACATACTGGGGACGGACACCACCCACACATACTGGGGACGGACACCACCCACACATACTGGAGACTGACACCACCCACACATACTGGGGACCGACACCAACCACACATACTGGGGACGGACACCACCCACACATACTGGGGACCGACACCAACGACACATACTGGGGACCGATACCACCCACACATACTGGAGACCGACACCACCCACACATACTGGAGACCGTCACCACCCACACATACTGGGGACCGACACCAACCACACATACTGGAGACCGACACCACCCACACATACTGGGGACCGACACCACCTACACATACTGGGGACCGACACCACCCACACATACTGGGGACCGACACCACCCACACATACTGGGGACCGACACCACCCACACATACTGGGGACCGACACCACCCACACATACTGGAGACCGTCACCACCCACACATACTGGAGACCGACACCACCCACACATACTAGGGACCGACACCAACCACACATACTGGGGACCGACACCACCCACACATACTGGAGACCGACACCACCCACACATACTGGGGACCGACACCACCCACACATACTGGGGACCGACACCACCCACACATACTGGGGACCGACACCACCCACACATACTGGGGACCGACACCACCCACACATACTAGAGACCGACACCACCCACACATACTGGAGACCGACACCACCCACACATACTGTAGACCGACACCACCCACACATACTGGGGACCGACATCACCCACACATACTGGAGACCGACACCAACCACACATACTGGAGACCGACACCAACCACACATACTGGAGACCGACACCACCCACACATACTGGGGACCGACACCACACACACATACTGGAGACCGACACTACCCACACATACTGGGGACCGACACCACACACACATACTGGGGACCGTCACCACACATACTGGAGACCCACACCACCCACACATACTGGAGACCGACACCACCCACACATACTGGGGACCGACACCACCCACACATACTGGGGACCGCCACCACCCACACATACTGGGGACCGACACCACCCACACATCCTGGGGGCCGACACCACCCACACATACTGGGGACCGACACCACCCACACATACTGGGAACCGACACCACCCACACATACTGGGGACCGACACCACCCACACATACTGGAGACCGACACCAACCACACATACTGGAGACCGACACCACCCACACATACTGTAGACCGACACCACCCACACATACTGGGGACCGACACCACCCACACATACTGGAGACCGTCACCACCCACACATACTGGAGACCGACACCACCCACACATACTGGGGACCGACACCAACCACACATACTGGGGACGGACACCACCCACACATACTGGGGACCGACACCAACGACACATACTGGGGACCGACACCAACCACACATACTGGGGACGGACACCACCCACACATACTGGGGACGGACACCACCCACACATACTGGAGACCGACACCACCCACACATACTGGGGACCGACACCAACCACACATACTGGGGACGAACACCACCCACACATACTGGGGACCGACACCAACGACACATACTAGGGACCGACACCACCCACACATACTGGAGACCGACACCACCCACACATACTGGAGACCGTCACCACCCACACATACTGGGGACCGACACCAACCACACATACTGGAGACCGACACCACCCACACATACTGGGGACCGACACCACCTACACATACTGGGGACCGACACCACCCACACATACTGGGGACCGACACCACCCACACATACTGGGGACCGACACCACCCACACATACTGGGGACCGACACCACCCACACATACTGGAAACCGTCACCACCCACACATACTGGAGACCGACACCACCCATACATACTGGGGACCGACACCACCCACCCATACTGGGGACCGACACCAACCGTACATACTGGGGACCGACACCACCCACACATACTGGGGACCAACACCACCCACACATACTGGAGACCGACACCACCCACACATACTGGGGACCGACACCACCCACACATACTGGGGACCGACACCACCCACACATACTGGAAAACGACACCAACCACACATACTGGGGATCGACACCACCCACACATACTGGGAACCGACACCACCCACACATGCTGGAGACCGACACCACACACACATACTGGGGGCCGTCACCACACACACATACTGGGGACCGTCACCACACATACTGGAGACCCACACCACACACATACTGGGGACCGTCACCACCCACACATACTGGAGACCGACACCACCCACACACATTGGGGACCGACACCACCCACACATACTGGGGACCGACACCACCCACACATACTGAGGACCGACACCACCCACACATACTGGGGACCGACACCACCCACACATACTGGGCACCGACACCACCCACACATACTGGGGACCGACACCACCCACACATACTGGGTACCGACACTACCCACACATACTGGGGACCGACACCACCCACACATACTGGGGACCGACACCACCCAAACATACTGGGGACCGTCACCACACATACTGGAGACCGACACCACCCACACATACTGGGGACCGACACCACCCACACATACTGGAGACCGACACCACCCACACATACTGGGGACCGACACCACCCACATATACTGGGGACCGACACCACCCACACATACTGGGGACCGACACCACCCACATATACTGGGGACCGACACCACCCACACATACTGGAGACCGTCACCACACATACTGGAGACCGACACCACTCACACATACTGGGGACCGACACCACCCACACATACTGGAGACCGACACCACCCACACGTACTGGGGACCGACACCACCCACATATACTGGGGACCGACACCACCCACACATACTGGGGACCGACACCACCCACACATACTGGGGACCGACACCACCCACACATACTGGGGACCGACACCACCCACACATACTAGAGACCGACACCACCCACACATACTGGAGACCGACACCACCCACACATACTGTAGACCGACACCACCCACACATACTGGGGACCGACATCACCCACACATACTGGAGACCGACACCAACCACACATACTGGAGACCGACACCAACGACACATACTGGGGACCGACACCAACGACACATACTGGGGACCGATACCAACCACACATACTGGGGACGGACACCACCCACACATACTGGGGACGGACACCACCCACACATACTGGAGACCGACACCACCCACACATACTGGGGACCGACACCAACCACACATACTGGGGACGGACACCACCCACACATACTGGGGACCGACACCAACGACACATACTGGGGACCGACACCACCCACACATACTGGAGACCGACACCACCCACACATACTGGAGACCGTCACCACCCACACATACTGGGGACCGACACCAACCACACATACTGGAGACCGACACCACCCACACATACTGGGGACCGACACCACCTACACATACTGGGGACCGACACCACCCACACATACTGGGGACCGACACCACCCACACATACTGGGGACCGACACCACCCACACATACTGGGGACCGACACCACCCACACATACTGGGGACCGACACCACCCACACATACTGGGGACCGACACCACACACACATACTGGGGACGGACACCACCCACACATACTGGGGACCGACACCACCCACACATACTGGGGACCGACACCACCCACACATACTGGGGACCGACACCACCCACACATACTGGGGACCGACACCACCCACACATACTGGGGACCGTCACCACACATACTGGAGACCGACACCACCCACACATACTGGGGACCGACACCACCCACACATACTGGAGACCGACACCACCCACACATACTGGGGACCGACACCACCCACATATACTGGGGACCGACACCACCCACACATACTGGAGACCGACACCACCCACACATACTGGGGACCGATACCACCCACACATACTGGGGACCGACACCACCCACATATACTGGGGACCGACACCACCCACACATACTGGGGACCGTCACCACCCACACATACTGGAGACTGACACCACCCACACATACTGGGGACCGACACCACCCACACATACTGGGGACCGACACCACCCACACATACTGGGGACCGACACCACCCACACATACTGGGGACCGACACCGCCCACACATAATGGGAACCGACACCAACCACACATACTGGAGACCCACACCACCCACACATACTGGGGACCGACACCACACACACATACTGGAGACCGACACCACCCACACATACTGGGGACCGTCACCACACATACTGGAGACCCACACCACCCACACATACTGGGGACCGACACCACCCACACATACTGGGGACCGACACCACCCACACATACTGGGGACCGACACCACCCACACCTACTGGGGACCGACACCAACCATACATACTGGGGACCGACACCACCCACACATACTGGGGACCGACACCACCCACACATACTGGGGACCGACACCACCCACACATACTGGGGATCGACACCACCCACACATACTGGGGACCGACACCACCCACACATGCTGGAGACTGACACCACACACACATACTGAGGGCCGTCACCACACACACATACTGGGGACCGTCACCACACATACTGGAGACCCACACCACCCACACATACTGGAGACCGACACCACCCACACATACTGGAGACCGACACCACCCACACATACTGGGGACCGACACCACCCACACATACTGGGGACCGACACCACCCACACATACTGGGGACCGTCACCACACATACTGGAGACCGACACCACCCACACATACTGGGGACCGACACCACCCACACATACTGGAGACCGACACCACCCACACATACTGGGGACCGACACCACCCACATATACTGGGGACCGACACCACCCACACATACTGGAGACCGACACCACCCACACATACTGGGGACCGACACCACCCACACATACTGGGGACCGACACCACCCACACATACTGGGGACCGACACCACACACACATACTGGGGACCGACACCACCCACACATACTGGGGACCGACACCACACACACATACTGGAGACCGACACCACCCACACATACTGGGGACCGACACCACCCACACATACTGGGGACCGACACCACCCACACATACTGGAGACCGACACCACCCACACATACTGGGGACCGACACCACTCACACATACTGGAGACCGTCACCAACCACACATACTGGAGACCGACACCACCCACACATACTGGGGACCGACACCAACCACACATACTGGGGACCGACACCACCCACACATACTGGAGACCGACACCACCCACACATACTGGGGACCGACACCACCCACACATACTGGAGACCGACACCACCCACACATAATGGAGACCGTCACCAACCACTCATACTGGAGACTGACACCACCCACACGTACTGGGGACCGACACCACCCACACATACTGGGGACCGTCACCACACATACTGGAGACCCACACCACCCACACATACTGGAGACCGACACCACCCTCACATACTGGGCACCGACACCACCCACACATATTGGGGACCGACACCACCCACACATACTGGGGACCGACACCACCCACACATACTGGGGACCGACACCACCCACACATACTGGAGACCGACACCACCCACACATACTGGAGACCGACACCACCCACACATACTGGGGGCCGTCACCACACACACATACTGGGGACCGTCACCACACATACTGGAGACCCACACCACCCACATATACTGGAGACCGACACCACCCACACATACTGGGGACCGACACCAACCACACATCCTGGAGACCGACACCACCCACACATACTGGGGACCGACACCAACCACACATACTGGAGACCGACACCACCCACACATACTGGGGACCGACACCACCCACACATACTGGGGACCGTCACCACACATACTGGGGACCGTCACCACACATACTGGGGACCGACACCACCCACACATACTGGGGACCGACACCACCCACACATACTGTAGACCGACACCACCCACACATACTGGGGACCGACACCACCCACACATACTGGAGACCGTCACCACCCACACATACTGGAGACCGACACCACCCACACATACTGGGGACCGACACCAACCACACATACTGGGGACCGACACCACCCACACATACTGGGGACCGACACCAACGACACATACTGGGGACCGACACCAACCACACATACTGGGGACGGACACCACCCACACATACTGGGGACGGACACCACCCACACATACTGGAGACCGACACCACCCACACATACTGGGGACCGACACCAACCACACATACTGGGGACGGACACCACCCACACATACTGGGGACCGACACCAACGACACATACTGGGGACCGACACCACCCACACATACTGGAGACCGACACCACCCACACATACTGGAGACCGTCACCACCCACACATACTGGGGGCCGACACCAACCACACATACTGGAGACCGACACCACCCACACATACTAGGGACCGACACCACCTACACATACTGGGGACCGACACCACCCACACATACTGGGGACCGACACCACCCACACATACTGGGGACCGACACCACCCACACATACTGGAGACCGACACCACCCACACATACTGGGGACCGTCACCACACATACTGGAGACCGACACCACCCACACATACTGGGGACCGACACCACCCACATATACTGGGGACCGACACCACCCACACATACTGGAGACCGACACCACCCACACATACTGGGGACCGTCACCACCCACACATACTGGAGACCGACACCACCCACACATACTGGGGACCGACATCACCCACACATACTGGAGACCGACACCAACCACACATACTGGAGACTGACATCAACCACACATACTGGAGACCGACACCACCCACACATACTGGGGACCGACACCACACACACATACTGGAGACCGACACTACCCACACATACTGGGGACCGACACCACCTACACATACTGGAGACCGTCACCACCCACACATACTGGAGACCGTCACCACCCACACATACTGGGGACCGACACCACCCACACATACTGGAGACCGACACCAACCACACATACTGGGGACCGTCACCACCTACACATACTGGAGACCGACACCACCCACACATACTGGGGACCGTCACCACCCACACATACTGGGGACCGACACCACCCACACATACTGGGGACCGACACCACCCACACATACTGGGGACCGACACCACCCACACATACTGGGGACCGACACCACCCACACATACTGGGGACCGACACCACACACACATACTGGGGACCGACACCACCCACACATACTGTAGACCGACACCACCCACACATACTGGGGACCGACACCACCCACACATACTGGAGACCGTCACCACCCACACATACTGGAGACCGACACCACCCACACATACTGGGGACCGACACCAACCACACATACTGGGGACGGACACCACCCACACATACTGGGGACCGACACCAACGACACATACTGGGGACCGACACCAACCACACATACTGGAGACGGACACCACCCACAATTACTGGGGACGGACACCACCCACACATACTGGAGACCGACACCACCCACACATACTGGGGACCGACACCAACCACACATACTGGGGACGGACACCACCCACACATACTGGGGACCGACACCAACGACACATACTGGGGACCGACACCACCCACACATACTGGAGACCGACACCACCCACACATACTGGAGACCGTCACCACCCACACATACTGGGGGCCGACACCAACCACACATACTGGAGACCGACACCACCCACACATACTGGGGACCGACACCACCTACACATACTGGGGACCGACACCACCCACACATACTGGGGACCGACACCACCCACACATACTGGGGACCGACACCACCCACACATACTGGGGACCGACACCACCCACACATACTGGAGACCGTCACCACCCACACATACTGGAGACCGACACCACCCACACATACTGGGGACCGACACCAACCACACATACTGGAGACCGACACCACCCACACATACTGGAGACCGACACCACCCACACATACTGGGGACCGACACCTCCCACACATACTGGGGACCGACACCACCCACACATACTGGGGACCGACACCACCCACACATACTGGGGACCGACATCACCCACACATACTGGAGACCGACACCAACCACACATACTGGAGACCGACACCAACCACACATACTGGAGACCGACACCACCCACACATACTGGGGACCGACACCACACACACATACTGGAGACCGACACTACCCACACATACTGGGGACCGACACCACCTACACATACTGGAGACCCACACCACCCACACATACTGGAGACCGTCACCACCCACACATACTGGGGACCGACACCACCCACACATACTGGAGACCGACACCAACCACACATACTGGGGACCGTCACCACCCACACATACTGGAGACCGACACCACCCACACATACTGGGGACCGTCACCACCCACACATACTGGGGACCGACACCACCCACACATACTGGGGACCGACACCACCCACACATACTGGGGACCGACACCACCCACACATACTGGGGACTGACACCACCCACACATACTGGGGACCGACACCACACACACATACTGGGGACCGACACCACCCACACATACTGGGGACCGACACCACCCACACATACTGGGGACCGACACCACCCACACATACTGGGGACCGACACCACCCACACATACTGGAGACCGACACCACCCACACATACTGGGGAGCGTCACCACACATACTGGAGACCGACACCACCCACACATACTGGGGACCGACACCACCCACACACACTGGGGACCGACACCACCCACACATACTGGGGACCGACACCACCCACACATACTGAGGACCGACACCACCCACACATACTGGGCATCGACACCACCCACACATACTGGGGACCGACACCACCCACACATACTGGGGACCGACACCACCCACACATACTGGAGACCGACACCACCCACACATACTGGGGACCGACACCACCCACACATACTGGGGACCGTCACCACACATACTGGAGACCGACACCACTCACACATACTGGGGACCGACACCACCCACACATACTGGAGACCGACACCACCCACACATACTGGGGACCGACACCACCCACATATACTGGGGACCGACACCACCCATACATACTGGGGACCGACACCACCCACACATACTGGGGACCGACACCACCAACATATACTGGGGACCGACACCACCCACACATACTGGAGACCGACACCACCCACACATACTGGGGACCGTCACCACCCACACATACTGGAGACCGACACCACCCACACATACTGGGGACCGACACCACCCACACATACTGGGGACCGACACCACCCACACATACTGGGGACCAACACCACCCACACATACTGGGGACCGACACCGCCCACACATACTGGGAACCGACACCAACCACACATACTGGAGACCCACACCACCCACACATACTGGGGACCGACACCACACACACATACTGGAGACCGACACCACCCACACATACTGGGGACCGTCACCACACATACTGGAGACCCACACCACCCACACATACTGGAGACCGACACCACCCACACATACTGGGGACCGACACCACCCACACATACTGGAAACCGTCACCACCCACACATACTGGAGACCGACACCACCCACACATACTGGGGACCGACACCACCCACACATACTGGAGACCGACACCACCCACACATACTGGGTACCGACACCACCCACATATACTGGGGACCGACACCACCCACACATACTGGGGACCTACACCGCCCACACATACTGGGAACCAACACCAACCACACATACTGGAGACTCACACCACCCACACATACTGGGGACCGACACCACCCACACATACTGGAGACCGACACCAACCACACATACTGGGGACCGACACCACCCACACATACTGGGGACCGACACCACCCACACATACTGGAGACCGACACCACCCACGCATACTGGGAACTGACGCCACCCACACATACTGGAGACCGACACCACCCACACATACTGGAGACCGACACCACCCACACATACTGGGGACCAACACCAACCACACATACTGGGGACCGACACCACCCACACATACTGGAGACCGTCACCACACATACTGGGGACCGACACCACCCACACATACTGGGAACCGACACCACCCACACATACTGGAGACCGACACCACCCACACATACTGGGCACCGACACTACCCACACATACTGGAGACCGACACCACCCACACATACTGGGGACCGACACCACCCACACATACTGGGGACCGACACCACCCACACATACTGGGGACCGTCACCACCCACACATACTGGGGACCGACACCACACACACATACTGGGGACTGTCACCACCCACACATACTGGGGACCGACACCACCCACACATACTGGGGACCGACACCACACACACATACTGGGGACCGACACCACCCACACATACTGGGGACCGACACTACCCACACATACTGGGCACCGACACTACCCACACATACTGGAGACCGACACCACCCACACATACTGGGCACCGACACTACCCACACATACTGGAGACCGACACCACCCACACATACTGGGCACCGACACCACCCACACATACTGGGGACCGACACCACCCACACATACTGGAGACCGACACCACCCACACATACTGGGGACCAACACCAACCACACATACTGGGGACCGACACCACCCACACATACTGGAGACCGTCACCACACATACTGGGGACCGACACCACCCACACATACTGGGAACCGACACCACCCACACATACTGGAGACCGACACCACCCACACATACTGGGCACCGACACTACCCACACATACTGGAGACCGACACCACCCACACATACTGGGGACCGACACCACCCACACATACTGGGGACCGTCACCACCCACACATACTGGGGACCGACACCACCCACACATACTGGGGACCGACACCACACACACATACTGGGGACCGTCACCACCCACACATACTGGGGACCGACACCACCCACACATACTGGGGACCGACAACAAACACAAATACTGGGGACCGTCACCACCCACACATACTGGAGACCGACACCACCCACACATACTGGAGACCGACACCACCCACACATACTGGGGACCGACACCACCCACACATACTGGGGACCGTCACCACACATACTGGAGACCCACACCATCCACACATACTGGAGACCGACACCAACCACACATACTGGGGACCGACACCACCCACATATACTGGGGACCGACACCACACACACATACTGGAGACCGACACCACCCACACATACTGGGGACCGTCACCACACATACTGGAGACCCACACCACCCACACATACTGGAGACCGACACCAACCACACATACTGGGGACCGACACCACCCACACATACTGGAGACCGTCACCACCCACACATACTGGGGACCGACACCACCCACACATACTGGGGACCGACACCACACCCACATACTGGAGACAGACACCACCCACACATACTGGGGACCGTCACCACACATACTGGAGATCCACACCACCCACACATACTGGAGACCGACACCACCCACACATACTGGGGACCGACACCACCCACACATACTGGGGACCGACACCACCCACACATACTGGGGACCGTCACCACACATACTGGAGATTCACACCACCCACACATACTGGAGACCGACACCACCCACACATACTGGGGACCGACACCACCCACACATACTGGAGACCGACACCAACCACACATACTGGAGACCGTCACCACCCACACATACTGGGGACCGACACCACCCACACCTACTGGAGACCGACACCACCCACACATACTGGGGACCGACACCACCCACACATACTGGGGGCCGACACCACTCACACATACTGGAGACTGTCACCAACCACACATACTGGAGACCGACACCACCCACACATACTGGGGACCGACACCAACCACACATACTGGGGACCGACACCACCCACACATACTGGAGACCGACACCACCCACACATACTGGGGACCGACACCACCCACACATACTGGGGACCGACACCACCCACACATACTGGAGACCGTCACCAACCACACATACTGGAGACCGACACCACCCACACGTACTGGGGACCGACACCACCCACACATACTGGGGACCGTCACCACACATACTGGAGACCCACACCACCCACACATACTGGAGACCGACACCACCCTCACATACTGGGGACCCACACCACCCTCACATACTGGGGACCGACACCAACCACACATACTGGAGACCGACACCACCCGCACATACTGGGGACCGACACCAACCACACATACTGGAGACCGACACCACCCACACATCCTGGGGACCGACACCACCCACACATACTGGGGACCGTCACCACACATACTGGGGACCGTCACCACACATACTGGGGACCGACACCACCCACACATACTGGGGACCGACACCACCCACACATACTGTAGACCGACACCACCCACACATACTGGGGACCGACACCACCCACACATACTGGAGACCGTCACCACCCACACATACTGGAGACCGACACCACCCACACATACTGGGGACCGACACCAACCACACATACTGGGGACGGACACCACCCACACATACTGGGGACCGACACCAACGACACATACTGGGGACCGACACCAACCACACATACTGGGGACGGACACCACTCACACATACTGGGGACGGACACCACCCACACATACTGGAGACCGACACCACCCACACATACTGGGGACCGACACCAACCACACATACTGGGGACGGACACCACCCACACATACTGGGGACCGACACCAACGACACATACTGGGGACCGACACCACCCACACATACTGGAGACCGACACCACCCACACATACTGGAGACCGTCACCACCCACACATACTGGGGACCGACACCAACCACACATACTGGAGACCGACACCACCCACACATACTGGAGACCGACACCACCTACACATACTGGGGACCGACACCACCCACACATACTGGGGACCGACACCACCCACACATACTGGGGACCGACACCACCCACACATACTGGGGACCGACACCACCCACACATACTGGAGACCGTCACCACCCACACATACTGGAGACCGACACCACCCACACATACTGGGGACCGACACCAACCACACATACTGGGGACCGACACCACCCACACATACTGGAGACCGACACCACCCACACATACTGGGGACCGACACCACCCACACATACTGGGGACCGACACCACCCACACATACTGGGGACCGACACCACCCACACATACTGGAGATAGACACCACCCACACATACTGGAGACCGACACCACCCACACATACTGTAGACCGACACCACCCACACATACTGGGGACCGACACCACCCACACATACTGGGGACCGACACCACCCACACATACTGGGGACCGTCACCACTCATACTGGGGACCGACACCACCCACACATACTGGGGACCGACACCACACATACTGGGGACCGACACCAACGACACATACTGGGGACCGACACCAACGACACATACTGGGGACCGACACCACCCACACATACTGGGAACCGACACCACTCACACATACTGGGGACCGACACCACCCACACATACTGGGAACCGTCACCACCCACACATACTGGGGACCGGCACCACCCACACATACTGGGGACCGTCACCACCCCCACATACTGGAGACCGACGGCAACCACACACACTGGGGACCGACACCACCCACACATACTGGGGACCGACACCTCCCACACATACTGGGGACCGACACCAACCACACATACTGGAGACCGACACCACCCACACATACTGGGGGCCGACACCACCCACACATACTGGGGACCGACACCACACACACATACTGGAGACCGACACCACCCACACATACTGGGGACCGACACCACCCACACATACTGGAGACCGACACCACCCACACATACTGGGGATTGGGGACCGACACCACCCACACATACTGGGGACCGACACCACCCACACATACTGGGGACCGACACCACCCACACATACTGGGGACCGACACCACCCACACATACTGGTGACCGACACCACCCACACATACTGGGGACCGTCACAACCACACATACTGGGGACCGACACCACCCACACATACTGGAGACCGACACCACCCACACATACTGGAGACCGACACCACCCACACATACTGGAGACCGACACCACCCACACATACTGGAGACCGACACCACCCACATATACTGGGGACCGACACCACCCACACATACTGGAGACCGACACCACCCACACATACTGGGGACCGTCACCAACCACACATACTGGAGACCGACACCACCCACACATACTGGAGACCGACACCACCCACACATACTGGGGACCGACACCACCCACACATACTGGAGACCGACACCACCCACACATACTGGGGACCGTCACCAACCACACATACTGGGGACCGACACCACCCACACATACTGGAGACCGACACCACCCACACATACTGGGGACCGACACCACCCACACATACTGGGGACCGACACCACCCACACATACTGGGGACCGACACCACCCACACATACTGGGGACCGACACCACCCACACATACTGGAGACCGACACCACCCACACATACTGGGGATTGGGGACCGACACCACCCACACATACTGGGGACCGACACCACCCACACATACTGGGGACCGACACCACCCACACATACTGGGGACCGACACCACCCACACATACTGGAGACCGACACCACCCACACATACTGGGGACCGACACCACCCACACATACTGGGGACCGACACCACCCACACATACTGGGGACCGACACGTTAGTTATAGTTATCTTGACCGACACCACACACACATACTGGAGACCGACACCACCCACACATACTGGGGACCGTCACCACACATACTGGAGACCCACACCACCCACACATACTGGAGACCGACACCAACCACACATACTGGGGACCGACACCACCCACACATACTGGAGACCGTCACCACCCACACATACTGGGGACCGACACCACCCACACATACTGGGGACCGACACCACACCCACATACTGGAGACCGACACCACCCACACATACTGGGGACCGTCACCACACATACTGGAGATCCACACCACCCACACATACTGGAGACCGACACCACCCACACATACTGGGGACCGACACCACCCACACATACTGGGGACCGACACCACCCACACATACTGGGGACCGTCACCACACATACTGGAGATCCACACCACCCACACATACTGGAGACCGACACCACCCACACATACTGGGGACCGACACCACCCACACATACTGGAGACTGACACCAACCACACATACTGGAGACCGTCACTACCCACACATACTGGGGACCGACACCACCCACACATACTGGAGACCGACACCACCCACACATACTGGGGACCGACACCACCCACACATACTGGGGACCGACACCACTCACACATACTGGAGACTGTCACCAACCACACATACTGGAGACCGACACCACCCACACATACTGGGGACTGACACCAACCACACATACTGGGGACCGACACCACCCACACATACTGGAGACCGACACCACCCACACATACTGGGGACCGACACCACCCACACATACTGGGGACCGACACCACCCACACATACTGGGGACCGTCACCACACATACTGGAGACCCACACCATCCACACATACTGGAGACCGACACCAACCACACATACTGGGGACCGACACCACCCACATATACTGGGGACCGACACCACACACACATACTGGAGACCGACACCACCCACACATACTGGGGACCGTCACCACACATACTGGAGACCCACACCACCCACACATACTGGAGACCGACACCAACCACACATACTGGGGACCGACACCACCCACACATACTGGAGACCGTCACCACCCACACATACTGGGGACCGACACCACCCACACATACTGGGGACCGACACCACACCCACATACTGGAGACAGACACCACCCACACATACTGGGGACCGTCACCACACATACTGGAGATCCACACCACCCACACATACTGGAGACCGACACCACCCACACATACTGGGGACCGACACCACCCACACATACTGGGGACCGACACCACCCACACATACTGGGGACCGTCACCACACATACTGGAGATTCACACCACCCACACATACTGGAGACCGACACCACCCACACATACTGGGGACCGACACCACCCACACATACTGGAGACCGACACCAACCACACATACTGGAGACCGTCACCACCCACACATACTGGGGACCGACACCACCCACACCTACTGGAGACCGACACCACCCACACATACTGGGGACCGACACCACCCACACATACTGGGGGCCGACACCACTCACACATACTGGAGACTGTCACCAACCACACATACTGGAGACCGACACCACCCACACATACTGGGGACCGACACCAACCACACATACTGGGGACCGACACCACCCACACATACTGGAGACCGACACCACCCACACATACTGGGGACCGACACCACCCACACATACTGGGGACCGACACCACCCACACATACTGGAGACCGTCACCAACCACACATACTGGAGACCGACACCACCCACACGTACTGGGGACCGACACCACCCACACATACTGGGGACCGTCACCACACATACTGGAGACCCACACCACCCACACATACTGGAGACCGACACCACCCTCACATACTGGGGACCCACACCACCCACACATACTGGGGACCGACACCAACCACACATACTGGAGACCGACACCACCCGCACATACTGGGGACCGACACCAACCACACATACTGGAGACCGACACCACCCACACATCCTGGGGACCGACACCACCCACACATACTGGGGACCGTCACCACACATACTGGGGACCGTCACCACACATACTGGGGACCGACACCACCCACACATACTGGGGACCGACACCACCCACACATACTGTAGACCGACACCACCCACACATACTGGGGACCGACACCACCCACACATACTGGAGACCGTCACCACCCACACATACTGGAGACCGACACCACCCACACATACTGGGGACCGACACCAACCACACATACTGGGGACGGACACCACCCACACATACTGGGGACCGACACCAACGACACATACTGGGGACCGACACCAACCACACATACTGGGGACGGACACCACTCACACATACTGGGGACGGACACCACCCACACATACTGGAGACCGACACCACCCACACATACTGGGGACCGACACCAACCACACATACTGGGGACGGACACCACCCACACATACTGGGGACCGACACCAACGACACATACTGGGGACCGACACCACCCACACATACTGGAGACCGACACCACCCACACATACTGGAGACCGTCACCACCCACACATACTGGGGACCGACACCAACCACACATACTGGAGACCGACACCACCCACACATACTGGAGACCGACACCACCTACACATACTGGGGACCGACACCACCCACACATACTGGGGACCGACACCACCCACACATACTGGGGACCGACACCACCCACACATACTGGGGACCGACACCACCCACACATACTGGAGACCGTCACCACCCACACATACTGGAGACCGACACCACCCACACATACTGGGGACCGACACCAACCACACATACTGGGGACCGACACCACCCACACATACTGGAGACCGACACCACCCACACATACTGGGGACCGACACCACCCACACATACTGGGGACCGACACCACCCACACATACTGGGGACCGACACCACCCACACATACTGGAGATAGACACCACCCACACATACTGGAGACCGACACCACCCACACATACTGTAGACCGACACCACCCACACATACTGGGGACCGACACCACCCACACATACTGGGGACCGACACCACCCACACATACTGGGGACCGTCACCACTCATACTGGGGACCGACACCACCCACACATACTGGGGACCGACACCACACATACTGGGGACCGACACCAACGACACATACTGGGGACCGACACCAACGACACATACTGGGGACCGACACCACCCACACATACTGGGAACCGACACCACTCACACATACTGGGGACCGACACCACCCACACATACTGGGAACCGTCACCACCCACACATACTGGGGACCGGCACCACCCACACATACTGGGGACCGTCACCACCCCCACATACTGGAGACCGACGGCAACCACACACACTGGGGACCGACACCACCCACACATACTGGGGACCGACACCTCCCACACATACTGGGGACCGACACCAACCACACATACTGGAGACCGACACCACCCACACATACTGGGGGCCGACACCACCCACACATACTGGGGACCGACACCACACACACATACTGGAGACCGACACCACCCACACATACTGGGGACCGACACCACCCACACATACTGGAGACCGACACCACCCACACATACTGGGGATTGGGGACCGACACCACCCACACATACTGGGGACCGACACCACCCACACATACTGGGGACCGACACCACCCACACATACTGGGGACCGACACCACCCACACATACTGGTGACCGACACCACCCACACATACTGGGGACCGTCACAACCACACATACTGGGGACCGACACCACCCACACATACTGGAGACCGACACCACCCACACATACTGGAGACCGACACCACCCACACATACTGGAGACCGACACCACCCACACATACTGGAGACCGACACCACCCACATATACTGGGGACCGACACCACCCACACATACTGGAGACCGACACCACCCACACATACTGGGGACCGTCACCAACCACACATACTGGAGACCGACACCACCCACACATACTGGAGACCGACACCACCCACACATACTGGGGACCGACACCACCCACACATACTGGAGACCGACACCACCCACACATACTGGGGACCGTCACCAACCACACATACTGGGGACCGACACCACCCACACATACTGGAGACCGACACCACCCACACATACTGGGGACCGACACCACCCACACATACTGGGGACCGACACCACCCACACATACTGGGGACCGACACCACCCACACATACTGGGGACCGACACCACCCACACATACTGGAGACCGACACCACCCACACATACTGGGGATTGGGGACCGACACCACCCACACATACTGGGGACCGACACCACCCACACATACTGGGGACCGACACCACCCACACATACTGGGGACCGACACCACCCACACATACTGGAGACCGACACCACCCACACATACTGGGGACCGACACCACCCACACATACTGGGGACCGACACCACCCACACATACTGGGGACCGACACGTTAGTTATAGTTATCTTGACCGACACCACACACACATACTGGAGACCGACACCACCCACACATACTGGGGACCGTCACCACACATACTGGAGACCCACACCACCCACACATACTGGAGACCGACACCAACCACACATACTGGGGACCGACACCACCCACACATACTGGAGACCGTCACCACCCACACATACTGGGGACCGACACCACCCACACATACTGGGGACCGACACCACACCCACATACTGGAGACCGACACCACCCACACATACTGGGGACCGTCACCACACATACTGGAGATCCACACCACCCACACATACTGGAGACCGACACCACCCACACATACTGGGGACCGACACCACCCACACATACTGGGGACCGACACCACCCACACATACTGGGGACCGTCACCACACATACTGGAGATCCACACCACCCACACATACTGGAGACCGACACCACCCACACATACTGGGGACCGACACCACCCACACATACTGGAGACTGACACCAACCACACATACTGGAGACCGTCACTACCCACACATACTGGGGACCGACACCACCCACACATACTGGAGACCGACACCACCCACACATACTGGGGACCGACACCACCCACACATACTGGGGACCGACACCACTCACACATACTGGAGACTGTCACCAACCACACATACTGGAGACCGACACCACCCACACATACTGGGGACTGACACCAACCACACATACTGGGGACCGACACCACCCACACATACTGGAGACCGACACCACCCACACATACTGGGGACCGACACCACCCACACATACTGGGGACCGACACCACCCACACATACTGGAGACCGTCACCAACCACACATACTGGAGACCGACACCACCCACACGTACTGGGGACCGACACCACCCACACATACTGGGGACCGTCACCACACATACTGGAGACCCACACCACCCACACATACTGGAGACCGACACCACCCTCACATACTGGGGACCGACACCACCCACACATACTGGGGACCGACACCACCCACACATACTGGGGACAGACACCACCCACACATACTGGGGACCGACACCACCCACACATACTGGAGACCGACACCACCCACACATACTGGGGGCCGTCACCACACACTCATACTGGGGACCGTCACCACACATACTGGAGACCCACACCACCCACACATACTGGAGACCGACACCACCCACACATACTGGGGACCGACACCAACCACACATACTGGAGACCGACACCACCCGCACATACTGGGGACCGACACCAACTACACATACTGGAGACCGACACCACCCACACATCCTGGGGACCGACACCACCCACACATACTGGGGACCGTCACCACACATACTGGGGACCGACACCACCCACACATACTGGGGACCGACACCACCCACACATACTGGGGACCGACACCACCCACACATACTGGAGACCGTCACCACCCACACATACTGGAGACCGACACCACCCACACATACTGGGGACCGACACCAACCACACATACTGGGGACGGACACCACCCACACATACTGGGGACCGACACCAACGACACATACTGGGGACCGACACCAACCACACATACTGGAGACCGACACCACCCACACATACTGGAGACCGTCACCACCCACACATACTGGGGACCGACACCAACCACACATACTGGAGACCGACACCACCCACACATACTGGAGACCGACACCACCTACACATACTGGGGACCGACACCACCCACACATACTGGGGACCGACACCACCCACACATACTGGGGACCGACACCACCCACACATACTGGGGACCGACACCACACACACATACTGGAGACGGACACCACCCACACATACTGGGGACCGACACCAACCACACATACTGGGGACCGACACCACCCACACATACTGGAGACCGACACCACCCACACATACTGGGGACCGACACCACCCACACATACTGGGGACCGACACCACCCACACATACTGGGGACCGACACCACCCACACATACTGGGGACCGACACCACCCACACATACTGGAGACCGACACCACCCACACATACTGGAGACCGACACCACCCACACATACTGTAGACCGACACCACCCACACATATTGGGGACCGACACCACCCACACATACTGGGGACCGACACCACCCACACATACTGGGGACCGTCACCACTCATACTGGGGACCGACACCACCCACACATACTGGGGACCGACACCACACATACTGGGGACCGACACCAACGACACATACTGGGGACCGACACCACCCACACATACTGGGAACCGACACCACTCACACATACTGGGGACCGACACCACCCACACATACTGGGAACCGTCACCACCCACACATACTGGGGACCGGCACCACCCACACATACTGGGGACCGTCACCACCCCCACATACTGGAGACCGACGGCAACCACACATACTGGGGACCGACACCACCCACACATACTGGGGACCGACACCTCCCACACATACTGGGGACCGACACCAACCACACATACTGGAGACCGACACCACCCACACATACTGGGGGCCGACACCACCCACACATACTGGGGACCGACACCACACACACATACTGGAGACCGACACCACCCACACATACTGGAGACCGACACCACCCACACATACTGGGGACCGACACCACCCACACATACTGGACACCGACACCACCCACACATGCTGGGGATTGGGGACCGACACCACCCACACATACTGGGGACCGACACCACCCACACATACTGGGGACCGACACCACCCACACATACTGGGGACCGACACCACCCACACATACTGGGGACCGACACCACCCACACATACTGGGGACCGACACCACCCACACATACTGGGGACCGTCACCAACCACACATACTGGGGACCGACACCACCCACACATACTGGAGACCGACACCACCCACACATACTGGAGACCGACACCAACCACACATACTGGAGACCGACACCACCCACACATACTGGAGACCGACACCACCCACACATACTGGGGACCGACACCACCCACACATACTGGAGACCGACACCACCCACACATACTGGGGACGTCACCAACCACACATACTGGGGACCGACACCACCCACACATACTGGAGACCGACACCACCCACACATACTGGGGACCGACACCACCCACACATACTGGGGACCGACACCACCCACACATACTGGGGACCGACACCACCCACACATACTGGGGACCGACACCACCCACACATACTGGAGACCGACACCACCCACACATACTGGGGATTGGGGACCGACACCACCCACACATACTGGGGACCGACACCACCCACACATACTGGGGACCGACACCACCCACACATACTGGAGACCGACACCACCCACACATACTGGGGACCGACACGTTAGTTATAGTTATCTTGACCGACACCACCCACACATACTGGAGACCGACACCACCCACACATACTGGGGACCGCACCACCCACACATACTGGGGACCGACACCACCCACACATACTGGGGACCGTCACCACCCACGCATACTGGGAACCGACACCACCCACGCATACTGGGAACCGACACCACCCACACATACTGGGGACGGACACCACCCACACATACTGGGGGCCGACACCACCCACACATACTGGGGACCGACACCACCCACACATACTGGGGACCGTCACCACCCACGCATACTGGAGACCGACACCACCCACACATACTGGAGACCGACACCACCCACATATACTGGGGACCGACACCACCCACAAATACTGGAGACCGACACCACCCACACATACTGGGAACCGACACCACCCACACATACTGGGGACGGACACCACCCACACGGACTGGCTGGGGTCTGATGGGGCAAGTTTTCAGCGGTAATTATCAGTAAAACGCCTTGAAAGGGACTGTCCCACCTTCCCAAAAGTTGTAAAATGTACGCCGCTTGTGGTGAAAAATATGAAGTAATTGCTGCCGAACATGTTTATGACATTTGTTTCTCGCAAACAGTGTTCAATTTAATAGCAAGTTAAGTTTTAATATTTGGGTTGATGACGTCATATTGAGCTCTAGAGAGCTACACATAAGTCCTTTACGCTGCCAAAGTATGGGCAAAATTATTTCGAGCCAATTGTGGCGCCTTGAATATAAAACCAACCAATTACCAAACCATTGAAACGTAGCAAATATCTCCAATGTTCACCTTAAAACAAGTCGACTATCATTACCAGTTGGGTAAAGAGAGACGACGCTGTCGGTTTAGAGACCCTATTCAAATACAGATGGGCCTTATTTTTTTTACAGATGTCAAAATAAAACTAATATCTTTGTGATTATATCATTGTGGTTGTTTTAACTGCTACCATACTTAATTTCAATGCCAAGCCATCAAAATGGCTATCTCAACTCATTACTCAAATATAATGTTAAGGTGGGATAGTCCCTTTAATCGGCGGTAACCGAGCAGTATCCGTTGCTTCCCTGGGCCAAACTACATACAAATTAACCCGCGCACTGCAGGTGGGCTTTGCGCCGAACACGAACTGCAGGGGGGGGGGGGGGGAGTTGATTTCCGCCGCCCTGAGATCTAAAAAACTACGCTACGTAGCGAGAAGCTGAAAACGGCATTTGATAGCTTGATACATGTTCTATCGAAAGTATTTCAGTATTGTTTTAGGTCAGGTCAAAATTGAGGTCACCAGAGGTCATCAAAGGTCAAATTTTCCAGTTTTTTCTCCTGTTTTAGGACATCGCTCCAAAAATTCCCATATATCTCAGAAACTATGCTATTTAGAAACAAACGGAAAAAATCAAACGCCAGCCAGTTAAATTTGCAATCGGTTAGGTGTCCTCAAATTTGATCTTAGGTCAATATTTGAGGCTCCAGAGGTCAACAAAGGGAAAAAATCAGTTTTTTTGCTAAATCGTTTTTCGCTACTAAATTTGTATTTAATAAAAATAACGAAAAACTGTTTGCGCCATTGTGTTTATCTTGCCCAGGCGCGTCGAATGATATACATGGTGACCTTGTTAAGTTAACTTACAAATTTGACCTCAGGTCAAGGTCAAGTGGTGGCCCAAGCAGGACATGTTGCATATGGGAAGACGTGTCTCGGCGAGACAAACACATTGATGTCTGTTTTACTTCTCTATCTTCATTATGTCGGGAGTTATTGCCAAAAAAGTGATGGTGACCTCGCATGA
The DNA here is from genome assembly GCA_036785665.1 of Chirona hameri. Taxonomy (NCBI): domain Eukaryota; kingdom Metazoa; phylum Arthropoda; class Thecostraca; order Balanomorpha; family Balanidae; genus Chirona; species Chirona hameri. Next base: position 47,541 of record JAXIVJ010002550.1, read on the forward strand.
CCTCAAATGACCCAATAGGGGTCACTGAATAGAGCAATTGATGTCCTAACAGGTGTGCTAAAACCCGGCGGCGCGCAGCGCCGCCGTTTTTTCGCTCTGTTTGAAAAACCTGAGGGGGGGGGGGCGGAAATCAACCCCCCTGCAGTGTGCGGGTTAAGTTGTATTAAATTGTTCATGATCTCCTTTCTCGATTCCGCCAAAAGGGAGTACGTCCTGAGCGCTGCATGCTTCGTCGTATAAATTAATGCTTAGATAGATAAATCAAGACATTTTTGATCAAAAATGATTTGTGTTCATTTCGACGTTTGCATGTGCCACGCGCTGTGGTACCACCCCTACCCGAACGCACCATACCAAAATCAAAATTGATTTGATGGTCCTATCCAATGGTGAAAACCCGATCTCAATCGGAGCAGTGGTTGCAAAGTTATTAGCTTCCGAAAAGCGTCTGTACGACCGTGTCGGTCCGGGTCAAATGTAAGTTTGTCTAGTAAGTTGAGAAACCTCACGGACGCTTCGCGCCCGCTCGGTAACAGGCAAAACGCCTTTTTGGGCGAGGACCGAGCGGGCGCGGTGTGGCATAGGCGTTTTACTGACCTATTCAATTGTTCATGATCTCCTTTCTCGAATCCGCCAAAAGGGTGTAAGTCCTGGGCGCTGCAAGCTTCATCGTATAAATTAATTACCTAGCGGGCGCGAAGCGCCCGTGAGGTTTCTCGTCAACTTGCTAGACAAATTTACATTTGACCCGGCCCGAAACGGCCGTACAGACCCTTCTCGGAAGCTAATAACTTTGCAACCACTGCTCCGATTGAGATCGGCTTTCACCATTGGATAGGACCATCAACTCCATTTTGATTTTGTTATGGTGCGTTCTGATAGGGGTGGTACCACAGCGCGTGGCACGCAAACGTCGAAATGAACAAAAATCATTATTGATCAAAAATGGCATTATTAATCTTAGCATTAATGTATACGCTGAAGCATGCAGCGCTCAGTACGTACTCCCTTTTGGCGGATTCGAGAAAGGAGATTATGAACAATGTAATGGTTCAGTGTTGCCTTTGCCGCGCTTATACCGCGCCCGCTCGGTCCTCGCCCAAAAAGGCGTTTTACTGGTGCTTAGATCAATACAGCCATTTATGATAAATAATTATTTTTGTTCATTTCAACGTTTGTGTGTGCCACGCGCTGTGATACCACCCCTATCAGAACGCACCATACTGCAAACAAAATTTATTTGATGGTCCTATCCAATGGTGAAAACCCGATCTCAATCGCAGCAGTGGTTGCAAAGTTATTAGCTTCCGAAAAGCGTCTGTACGACCGGGTCGGGCCGGGTCAAATGTAAATTGGTCTAGTAAGTTGAGAAACCTTACGGTCGCTTCGCGCCCGCTCGGTAATACAAGTAAAACGCCTTAATCGGCGGTAACCGAGCGGTATCTGTTGCTTCCCAAGGTAACTTCATAACTCCTGGGACAAACTACGTTGCCCTCTGTTTTAACCCACTACCTGTCCCCACAGTGGGATGGGAGACAGGTAGTGGGTTTTTACGCATAACAAATTCAGCATATTTTTCTCAATTTTTCGATATACTTCTCACACACTTCTTAGACCGCCTTCTGTCCTAAAACTTCCTCTTAACTTCTCATATTTAAAACAAAAACTTTCTTGATTTTGTGTGTGACGTCACGACACTCGTGATTTGTGACGGCACATTTGATTTTCACTATGGTCGTGACGTCACAACTACAAGGACATGAGCTTAATTGTTTTAGTTTTTAATCATTTCTGAGTTCATTCCGCATGTTTTTTTTTTGTTTGTTTTTTACATTATGAAAAAATTATCCTTGCTTTTATTAACCCAAAAAAATTGGTACCTTACAAAATTGTCCCCCACCCCATTAAGTTGTTACGAGCGAGCGCGAAGGACGGTGTATGGGAAAAATCTGATTATGAGCGGCCCGGCCCGGCCCGGCCCGTGGCGACACTTTTGAGAAGCTCATATCTCTACAACCACAAGTCCGATTGACAAGCGGGCGTCTTTGCTTAGCAGCCACATCTACAAACGCTTGTTGGAAGCTATCCTGTTTGAGACCAGTGCCGACTCATGTGGGTGACTACCACTGCGCGTGGCGCGTGCCGCGTGAGGGGTGTTGAAAGTTTTTTTTTGCAATTACTCTGCAACGGCTGGGCAGATTATGTGCAAATTTCGTGTGTGGTTAGGGACCCCTCAGCCGCCACTTTCACACAACTTAGAGGTGGGTGACTGCACGTGCGCACGTGCACATCCCTATTCTACATCTCAGGAACGGCTGAGCCGATTGTGTTCAAATTTGGTGTGTGGTTAGCCGTTAGGGACCTCTCATCTGCCAGTTTCCCCACAAGTCAGGGGTGGGTGCCTCTGCACGTGCGCATGTGCACACCCCTATTTTGTATCTCAGGAACGGCTGAGCCGATTGTGTTCAAATTTGATGTATGGTTAGGGACCTCTCAGCCGTCGCCTTTCCACAAGTCAGGGGTGGGGTGGCTTTGCACGTGCGCACGTGCACACCCCTATTATATATCTCTGGAACGGCTGAGCCGATTGTGTTCAAATTTGGTGTGTGGTTAGGGACCTCTCACTCAGCCCCCACTTTCTCACAAGTAAAAGGTGGGTGCCTCTGCACGTGCGCACCTTTTTTTGTATCTTAGAAACTACTTGCCCGATCGAGTTGAAATTCCCCATACATTTCCTTCGCGCTCGCTCGTTCATCGCCAACTACGGCGCCTTACTGGTATTAAATTGTTCATGATTTCTTTTCTCGAATCTGTCAAAAGGGAGTACGTCCTGGGCGCTGCATGCTTCATCGTATACATTAATGCTTAGGACAAATCAAGCCATTTTTTATATCAAGAATGATTTATGTTCATTTCGACGTTTGCATGTGCCACGCGCTGTGGTACCACCCCTATCAGAACGCACCATACCAAAATCAAAATTGATTTGATTTTCCTATCCAATGGTGAAAACCCGATCTCAATCGGAGCAGTGGTTGCAAAGTTATTAGCTTTCGAAAAGCGTCTGTACGGCCGGTTCTGGGCCGGGTCAAATATAAATTTGTCTAGTAAGTTGACGAGAAACTTCACGGGCGCTTCGCGCCCGCTCGGTAAACATTTTGCCATTACATGCCCATTGCGCAGTATCAATTATTTAACTTCTACTAAGTGTTTCCTTAGTAAGTGCATCCATAGGGGGTGGGGTGTGGGTGACAGCAAAACACAAGCACCGATACCGACCCCACACATAGGCGTAGGAACATGGGAGGAGCAGGGGCCATGGATCAACACTTTGCACACGCAAAGGCTTAACTTATTTCAATCAGCAACTTTGAGAGAGAAAAAGCTACACCGAGACGAAAAGCGAGAATCTGCAAATACATTTTGGACTGGGTGTTTCTCAAAACCAGATTTAAGTTTCACTTTTCTCCCCCTATTTTTTTATGACGTTCCTACGTGTTTGCCACCCCCGCCTGTGTGAATAGGAGCAGTGACCTAACTGCACTGTCTCCTCGTTTGTCCGCCTGACTGGGTAGGAGCATTGACTTAAAGGAAATAGTTCACCTTTGAAAATTTTTCCCAAACACGATTTGATTATATTGAATACCAGTAAAACGCCTTTGTGGGCGATGACCGAGCGGTCGCGCACTGGTAAAGCTTAAAATAGGTTTGAAATATGAAACGGTACGGGAGCACACGTGGTAGTAACACATAGTCCTTTTAGTCCTTTTAGTCCCCCATACAAATTACCAGGCCTCCATGTATGCCAACATAAAAATTAAGTTTTATTAAATTGTACATGATCTCCTTTCTCGAATCCGCCAAAAGGGAGTACGTCCTGAGCGCTGCATGCTTCAGCGTATACAAAAAAAAACGAATGCTTAGATAAATCATGCCATTTTTGATCAAGAATGATTTGTGTTCATTTCAACGTTTGCGGGTGCCACGCGCTGTTGTACCACCCCTATCAGAACCCACCATAACAAAATCCAAATTGATTTGATGGTTCTATCCAATGGTGAAAACCCGATCTCAATCGGAGCAGTGGTTGCAAAGTTATTAGCTTCCGAAAAGCGTATGTATGGCCGGGTCGGGCCGGGTCAAATGTAAATGTGTAGTAAGTTGAGAGACCTCACGGGCGCTTCGCGCCCGCTCGGTAACAATTTATTTTTATATTGTCAAAAATGGTCTTATATCGCGCCGATTCAGGACAAAGGCCGTACATTATTATTGTTTATCAAAACTATATGCATACTCTCTGAGTCAGAGTCCTGACGTCACGCGAATGTAAACAATGGTTCAGCCAATCAGATTCGAAGGTAGTCGCGTAAGGATAGACTCGCATTAGAGATGTGCCAACCGGCAACCGGCGGTTCGCTTGCTAGCACGAGCTGCAAGCTGATTGGCTGATGGTATAGCCTCTGCCCGGGCTAGATCCAGCACCACATTCTTTCGCCAGCACCGCATTCCTTCGCCACAAAGGCAAATATATTCGGCTGGAGTCTTTTCAGTCAAGAAAACTTGCAGATGGGGTTTCCCAACACGAGCTACAAAACTGCTATCTCAATTTAAAACTAATGTTGAAGGTGAACTATTTCCTTTAACTGCACTGTCTCCTCGTTTGTCCGTCTGCCTGGGTAGGATCAGAGACCTAACTGCACTGTCTCCTCGTCTGCCCGTCTGCCTGGGTAGGATCTGAGACCTAACTGCACTGTCTCCTCGTTTGTCCGTCTGCCTGGGTAGGATCAGAGACCTAACTGCACTGTCTCCTCGTCTGCTCGTCTGTATCGCGTCGTCAGCCCGTGGTACCAGCGCCGGATGGGTGAACCCAGTGTTGTGGGCGACGGTGGCAGCTCGCTCGCCACTGTAAGTGTGGCCACTGTGCAGTAAGCAGAACTACTCGGTCGGCTGTCGGTCTACG
>JAXIVJ010002550.1:55000-75000 GCA_036785665.1 Chirona hameri
CGTTTTCCTCAGACTGTCTCCGTCTATTGTCTCGCCTCTATGTTGTTGGTGCAGATAACCCCGTTGTATCCAGCTGTACACATGCTGAGCCAGGCATATCAGCCGGGTTTCGAACGGGGAACGGCGAAATGGGCTCTTCGGTCGCAGGTGAAGGTATTTCAGTAAAGCTGAACCTGAGGCCGAATAAGCTTACTGTGTGGGAGAGGGAAGACAGAAACCTAAATCAGTGGCAAGGAATTCGCTGTTCTTTACACATGTTAATATATGTAGAGGTAAAACAACTCTACGTGCAGGCTTTTAGGAGCTGGAGCTAGCACTCTGACATATCAACTTTAGAACCAGCGACACCAATTTTGAATCAGCTATATCAACTTGGAATATTTTTTTTAAGCTCAAGACCTGGAACTCTTAAACAAATTGGGCCGCAGAGCGGTGCGAAAATTTTGAATCTTACGCCCTCGATATGGTTTCTCAGCAATGCGTCACATTGCGCATGGTGCGGACCTATACAAATGGTATTGTGCGTTTAAAAGTGCGGTAAAAAAGTGTTAAAGTGAACTATTTTGCCCAATTATATAGGAAAGTAGCAACATAACACATAAATGCGCCGAGAAACGGCCCGCTTTTCTTTCTAACCCGCATATAATTGAATTTGTAGTTAAATTGCGCCACGGAGCGGCGGAAATTTTTGAGTTTTATTCCCTGGACACCTGCATTCTTACTGTTGAAAGGCTCAGTGTCCCTTCCGATCGTCTAGGGGCCCTTCCGACCTTTTGAACGCCCTTCTGACCTGTTCAGGGACTCATCTGGGATCCGCGAAAAGACATGATGTGGAGTGGGTGATATATATTAACCCACGCCCTACGGGAGCTTTTTCACCTTCGCCCTACGGGGGGGGGGGGGGGGGGCTGGGCTGACAGGCCCCCTGTTAACTTCCAAACCAAGCAACTTAGAGCAATGCGGTAGGAACTAGCATGTTGCCTGTCATGAGAGGAATCTAACAGTATGCGATTTTTATGTTTCAGGTCAAGTGAATGATCTCGGATTTACCACGTCCAAAGCAGCGATTTTGCTCTTCAGAAAACCTCAAAATTAGAAATTGTAAATGTAAATAAAAGGGCATGTTCCTGGACCAGTTTTGGCTCAGAAATTATTTCCTTTCTTGTTTATTTGAAGAAGAAAAAATGTTTGTATCTTGTCAAAAAAAGACATAAAAAGTTATTTAAAAAAAAATGACATCAGTTTCTTACACGTAGGGAGCCATCACTCAGTCAAAAATGATGATATTGCTTTGAAATTTGGTATGGGTATTATCCATGCTCAGTTCTCTCACATATATTCCGGTTTTTCTAACATCTTTGAAAATTTTGATTTTGTTGGGATTTAAAAAAACCCTGTATTTTAGGGGTCAAAACCCCAAAATTTTGCAAATCCGAGATTGCTACTTTAAAGAGAATGCCATTTTGTATCTTTGGTGAATTGTGTTTGCAATTTCCTTTAAAACTCAGTGTTCTACCATTTTTCAAATATTTATCGGTTTTCCACCAACATGACGTCATCAAAACATGATTATTTCCCAAACTACTCAACGAATTTCAATTAAATTTTTACAGCTTACGTATGATTGTTGTAAACTCAGCTACCGAAAATTTCAGAAATGCGCCGTATGTGTACAAAGTTATTCAATAAAAACCCCAGGGGGGGGGGGGGGCTGTCAGGCCCGTAGGGCGAGGGTTAAATACAAAGAGGGCTTACTCTACAAGAATACAAATCGGAGTTTGCGGGTATATTGTAACGCCCTTCGTTAGCGATTAAGAGGCATTCAGTAACATGTCATTGCTCGTGTTAAAGACGAGCAATGACCTGTTACCGAATGCCTCTTAATCGCTGACGAAGGGTGTTACAATATACCCGAAATCTCCGATTTTAATATTTTTCTTGTGGAGTAAGTCTTCTTTGTATCTAATCTTCATCTGGGATATCTACGTGCTTTGGGCCCTTCCGGTCTGACAGAGACTCCTCTGACCTTCCAAGAAGCCTCTAGTGTGTCAAGGGGCCCATTCGGCCTGTTCAGAGGTCCTTCCGACCTGGCCAGGGACTAGACTGGCTGCTTTGTCGCCATGCCGACATGCTCAGGGGCCCCTCCAGTCTGGCTAGGAACTCATCCGGCATGTTCAAGGGCCCTTCCGACCGGCCCAGAGACCCTTTGGGTCTAGCCAGGGGCCCCTCTTACTTGCCCAGGAGCCCCTCCGACCTGCCCAGCGACTCTTCTGGTCGGACTGCGCAGGCTGCTTTGTCCCCCTGCCGACATGTTCAAGGGCCCTCTGGCCTACCCTGGGGTCCCTCCGCGCTGGCTAGGGGCCAATTCGGCATGTTCAGGGGCCCATCTTACCCACCCAGGGGCCCTTTCGGTCTGGACAGGGGCCCCTCCGATCTGCACAGGGGCACTTTTAACTTTCCAGGGCCCCTCTGGTATGCCCAGGTGTCCTCCAGCCTTCTAAGGGGCCCTTCCGACCTGGCACAAGACTGCACTGGCTGCTTTGCTGCCTTGCGACATGCTCCAAGGGCCCTCCGACCTGCCCTGGGGCCACTCCGTGATAACTAGGGGCCCATTCGGCATGTTCAGGGGCCGTCTTTACCCACCTAGGGGGCCTTTTCGATCTGGTCAGGGGCCCCTCTGACCTTCACAGGGGCCGTTTGAACTTCCCAGGGGTCCTCTGGGGTCTGTCCAAGGGCCCTCCAACCTGCTCAGGGGCCCGTATGATCTGGAAAGGGACTGTGCTGGCTGCTTTGTCGCCCTGCCGACATGCTCAGGGGCCTCTCGACCTGTCCAGGGGCCCCCTCTGTGCTGGCTAGGGGCCCATTCGACGTATTCAAGGGGCCCTCTGACCCGCTCAGGGGCCCTTTCGGTCTGGCCAGGGGCCCCTCTGGCATGCATATGGCTCTTTTGAACGTATAAGGGGCCCTCTGGTCTTTCAGAGAGGGTCCTGGTGGCCCTAAAGGGCCTCTGAAGTGCTCTAAGCTCTCAAAGACCACGCTTCGCGTGGTGAAAAACCCATTATACCGCGCTTCGCGCGGCCTCGTCGGCCCTTTTCGGCGCGCTACGCGCGCCGAAAAGGGCCCACCTGACCTACTGGGGGGGGAGGGAGGGAGGGAGGGAGGGAGGGAGGGAGGGAGGGAGGGAGGGAGGGAGGGAGGGAGGGAGGGAGGGAGGGAGGGAGGGAGGGAGGGAGGGAGGGAGGGAGGGAGGGGGGAGGGGGGAGGAGGGAGGGAGGGAGGGAGGGAGGAGGGAGGGAGGGAGGGAGGGAGGAGGGAGGGAGGGAGGGAGGGGAAGGGAAAGGGAAGGGGGGGGGGAAGGGCAGGGAGGGGGGGGGGGGGGGGGGGGGCGGGGGGCGCACCCCCTTGGCTACGTGCCTGTCTACGTGTATAGGTATGTGTCTCCTATAGTTGTCAATTTCATTGTCAAATACCCGCAGATCATTATCAGCTTTACATGTTTCTGTGCTGATCAATAGGAGGTATCACGGCTGAGCAGCATATATCGACTTTTTCAAATAATAAGATGTGTTACGGATATCACATGTCCGGTAATACGAGTGTAGGTTCGCCTCAGAGTTACCTAGTATAAGTGAATGATAATTTTCCCGATTTTTCATTGTTTCCTTTTTAAATATGTCACATGATGGATAATTCACTTACAATCTGCCACTTGTCTGGCAGAGCTATTTTTACAGAACAAAGGCATCACTCGGACCGGTCGACGGGGCCGCGGCGGAGAATGGCATTGGACATGTGCATTAGTCAAACTGCATCCCTTTCATGGCTCACAAGGACTACTGTGCTATTTCAGCTGTGAAGCGTAATCAATGCTTTATTTTTGGATGAACGTTTCCGTGTGATGATGATTACGAGCGAGCGCGAAGTTTCCGTGGTATATGGGAAAAATCTGAATATGAGCGGCCCGACCCGGCCCGGCCCGTGGCGACGCTTTTGAGAAGCTCATATCTCTGCAACCATACGTCCGATTGACAAGCGGACTTCTTTGCTGAGCAGCCCCGTCTAACCTAACCCTGTTTGAGACCAGTGCCGACTCATGTGGGTGACTACCACTGCGCGTGGCGCGTGCCGCGTGAGGGGTGTTGAAAAGTGTTTTCTCGCAAAAACTCCGCAACGGCTTGTCCGATTGTGTTGAAATTTGGTGTGTGGTTGGGGACCTCTCAGCCGCCAATTTCCCACAAGTCATGGGTGGGGTGCCTCTGCACGTGCGCACGTGTACACCCCTATTATATATCTCAGGAACGGCTGAGCCGATTGTGTTCAAATTTGGTGTGTGGTTAGGGACCCCTCCGCCACCGCCTTCCCACAAGTCATGGGTGGGGTTCCTCTGCACGTGCGTACGTGCACACCCCTATTCTATATCTCAGGAACGGCTGAGCCGATTGTGTTCAAATTTGGTGTGTGGCTAGGGACCTCTCAGGCGCCTCTTTTCCACAAGTCAGGGGCGGGGTGCCTCTGCACGTGTGCAAGTGCGCACCTTTTTTGTGTGTCTCAGAAACTACTTGCCCGATCGAGTTGAAATTCACCATACATTTCGTTCGCGCTCGCTCGTTCATCGCCAACTATACGGCGCCTTACTGGTAGAACAGTCAGCAGTGTCCTAGTATTTGCAAATTTGGGATGGAAAACGACACCCTATGAATACCATTATCCACTCTTTTCCGAGTTTTACTGTGAATTTCGACTCCGTAATTTAACATATATTGGATAATTGGAACCCTGATGCCGATTTATGGATGTATGTACGAATAGGGACAGTCTGAGGAGGGAAAGACAGGTAAGAATTGGCGTAGGTAATAACTAATTCAGGTGAGCGGGTAATTGAGTATTGATAAAGCCAAGTATATATGTTTTTGGTTGAGTTTTCTACTCTTTGTGCTTATTTTTAACCAGAATTTTCCACTCCGTACCCCAGCTCCAAAGCAATTCTAGGACCCTGTGATAGAGTGCTTGTGCATAATATAAACGGGGTGTCGGAACCGAACGCGCGCACTGCATTTCAATAGGACCAGACAATCGAAAACGTTTTGATAATTCGATCTTATTTTGTTTGAAAATTGAAAGTTGACAGGCTTAGGAACGATCATAACTCAGGTATCGCACATGCTTAATTGCTAATTGTCAGAAGTTGTTAATTGACGCAAAACTTTATTTTTCACTCCTATATTTTCTGAAGTTACACTGTGGTGCAGCACCCCACCTGCACCCGATGAGCCGATTTTATTAGCTGCCTGCTGGTTTTGAGTATTTCATATCAAGGCACCCTTGATTGCCATCGACGAGTCATGCTCGATCTAGCCGTTATCTCTTGCATGTCAGGCTGGAACGTACACCATAGTACCACCATAGAACGTACACCATAGGACCTCGGATAAATGTTAACGGGGGGGAGGGGCAATTCCCCTCCCCCAGCGGAGGGAATTGCCCCCTCAGTGGAATCAATTTGCCCCCCCCCCCCGTGAAACTGAGTTAATTCAACACGAGCGGGCACTAGGATACTATATATGATGCGTCACTAGCCTTTAAAACAAATTTCAGTCACCCGACGTTTTTTTTTTACTGTACTGCATGGCCTCGGATAGCATGTTAATGGGGGGGGGGGGGGGGGGGGGATTCCCCCGCAGTGACTGCTAGCTCCCTCCCCAGTGCCCAAATTTTGCCCCCTAGTGGGATCAAAATTCGTAGGTAACATACGATTGTACGGTCTGTAAAGTAGATAAAAGTGTCACTGAAGCATGCTTTCAACTTAAAACCAATAAAACATTGTTTACAGCTACCTAGCGTAGCTTTGAGATCTTGAGGACGGATACCCGCCCCTCGTGTCGGTTCGAAATTGGCGTGGACTACAGGTGTCGATTTATATACGTTTGGGGTGGCCATCGGCCTCAATATTTTGAGTTTGGTCCCGAAAGATGCTTTTGGCTCCCCCAATGTTTTCTGGCCAATGGCGGATCCAAGGGGCCAGGACCAAATCCCCCAAACCACCTGAAATCAGCAAAAAATGATGTATTTTCTAATTAAAAAGCCAAGAAACCTTTCCGAAAGAAAGTTTATTAATCACCCATTTATCCATAAAGAAGCAAACTCCGATGAGTTTGTTTTATTGTTTTATACTTTTTGTGGATTTCGCCGCAAAAAAAAACTGTTGCCATGCTGGGTTCTCCCTTGTGTCTGGCCTTAGATCAGGCATTTGACACATATACCATGGTTTCAGCCACGGTGATCCGTAGAAAACCAAGCTTCTGATGAATTCGTTGGTTCTAGGAACATAGACTACCCAAAACCACCTTCATCACATCACACGACGAAACCGGGGGAATATCGGCGAGGCAATATTTCTCTCCTTCGTAAAGTTTTAGCTGTTTGTGTGTCCTCTGGGGTGGCCCTCGGCCCGCCAAAGGCGCCCTCGGCCCCACAGCTATATTTCGATCGAATAACCGATTTCACCGCATATCTGACGAGTAAATTTTGGGCTGTGTGCCAGCATTTGGCCGACACGACCGATGATGAATGAGTCTCTCGAAAACATGCAGACGTTGAGCCGATATCAGCCCGATGCTTGGTAGGACGACGGCCCGAGTTTCATGTATTTCGTTTCGAAAGCAATGTGCCACGTTTACGTGGTATGAACATCATTCGAAAGTTGAAGAAAAAAACCCGTTCAAAACGAATAACAATTATTTCAGTTATTAACGTCTAACCGTAATATGTGAGATGAGTTGTACAGTAATCAGCAATCAACGGTAACAACCATGGTAACAACTATTCTTAGTTTTGGTGCCTCGTTTTCCATTCCAAGGGATACCTATTGCATGGGTTGGATCTGCACTGATTAATACGATCATTTGATGAGTTACTAATGAGCAGGTCAACATTTTTTTTTTAGTCGAAAATGAAACTTCTCACAAAATGTTTAACTAAGGTTTTTGTTTTATTGTGTAAGGGATATGAATTATGATGGCTCTAATTGAGCCCTTGGTCCATTGGCGCATCCAGAACGTCCAAAAACGTCGTTTTGAAGAACTGTCTCAAAACTCGTCCGACTTTGCGTGCTTTTGCAAACAAAGTCGTGTCGTGCCGAGCCGAGGGTGGGGCGTTTTAGAGGGAGGTTGGGTTGGGACGCTCCTTATTTTTTTCTTCTCGAGAATTGGCGGCGTGCAGCACCACCGTTTCTGGCACAGCTGTTTCGACATGAATTGCGCACCTTAAGTAAACATTTTGACTAGGTTCATCTCAGGTGAGGTCACCAGGTCACATCAAGAGGCCCCACCTCCAAAGAAGTTTGTGGTCGAGTCACAGCCCGTGTTTGACTGAGCGATGTAACAATTTCGACATGAATTTAGACGAGCTATCTAACGGTATTTGTGGATTTTGCCTAATCCCCATTGGAGACGAGTTCGGGGGTTGGGGCGTCATATGCCTCCCCTAGCACGACTGAGCTGGCGCCGAGCACCGGCAGGGCGCTGGTTAAGAATTGCTTTAAAACCAATTCTCCCTTGTATAAGCTGCTTAGATCTTCCTTCAGGAAATGTGTTAATGTTTGACCGATGTAGTTGTATTGGTAAAGCTATGTCGCCGGTGGACCCCTTCGCTCCGTTCCTGTCCGGTCCCCCAAATCGTTTTCCAAATCGACATCACAGGTGTGGACCTTCGATGATGGGCGTGTTTAAATTTATCATTTTTATTTAGCTTCATTATTGTATTATTCTACAATTTTATTTCTGTTTTACACTTATGTTTGTCGTTATCCCACTTAAATGTATCAGTACTTATGCATAGGTACGCTTAATCCAGGACGTAGCAAGGGGGTACGGCCATAGCCCCCCCCCCCCCGAGCGAAACAATGTATACTAGATAAAATTATATTTTTTTATGACGACCCGACCCTCCCCCCTCTCAACAAAATTTGGCTGAGGAGCGAAATATGATTCTACCAGACGTACCCCTCCCCCTGATACAAAATCCTGGCTACGTGCCTGCGCTTAACCATATGCCTTAGCAGCATGTTTTTTTCTTCTCTCGAATTGCCCCCACCCAGTGATAATTCCTTAGCCGAGGCCCGCCTGCCATAGAGTAGATAAATACTTCTCTACTCCATGCGTACACGATGACCCTCAGGCGCGCATCCATCTAGACTAAGTACTGTTCATCGTTTAACGATACCAAGTCTGGGTGCGTTGGAGACTCGCGATCTGGGCGATCGTATTTAGCGATAAATTTACATCCGATCCCCAGACATCCATGTCACAGTGGAGCTAACCGACTGCCTGCACTTGTGACTGGCTTTCCAGACTGATACTGCCCTGCCAGTTCTAGTTAAAGGTGATTAATTTCCTGTACACATGCCCGTTGTCCATCCGACGATAGCTCAGTTTGATTACCGAGCGGGCGCGAAGCGCCCGTCAGGTTTCTAGTCAACTTAATAGACAAATGTACATTTGACCCGGCCCGGCCCGACCCGGCCATACATACGCTTTTCGGAAGCTAATAACTTTGCAACCACTGCTCCGATTGAGATTGGATCTTCACCTTTGGATAGGTCCATCAAATCAATTTTGTTTTTGGTATGACGCGTTCTGATAGAGGTGGTACCACAGCGCGTGGCAGTTGGAAAACGCGAACGTCGAAATGAACAAAAAACCTTGCAAAAATGATTCTTGATAAAACAAAATGGCTGTATTATTTTAAGCATTAATGTATACGCTGAAACATGCAGCGCTCAGGACGCATTCCTTTTTGGCGGATTTGGATAGGAGATCATGAACAATTTCATACAACTTAATTTGTATGTTGGCATGCCTTGCGGCCTGGCAATTTTTCTGGAGGACTAAAATGACTGTGTTACTACAACGTGCTCCCTTACCGTTTCATATTTCAAACCTGTTTTAGCTTTACCAGAGCGCGCTCGCTCGGTCATCGCCCCAAAAAGGCGGCGTTTTACTGGGTTATCCTACGGCGGTGTCATTTGTCGAGTGTCTTGACTCTCGCAGCATACAAAGTGCTGTCCTCATTGGATTGTCGCGTCCAAATATCATTATCGCTCAATCCGCAAAGGCCGGCTAAACTTTCTGTGCAACAGGCGTGCTCGGCCAATGCAGGAACGCCAGCAGAGTTTGTCGTTTCTCGATGCTGGTGTTACTTTAGCGAACGGAGCGGGTGTTTGATTCCGATATTAATATTGTTCCTCTATTTGAGGCGTCAGGTCTCATAACTTTGCAGCTGGTATGTGCAGCTGCCATCACTATACACTATACAGCTTCTGTACGCTGCTGTCCGTTCTGGGCGCTCCTGGTCTGGCTTTCGTCGGAGATAGCCAGTGGCCACACGGCCGCCAGCCGGCTGACCGATCCTCCCAGGCCAGCCGGGAGCGGCGCCGCCGGCTGAGCTATGCTAATATTAGCACTTATCTGTCGGATACGGCCCGGGCGATGGCTGCACGCCGTGGAGCCGCGGCCGGGCCGTCAGACGCAGAGTTGTCTGGCGTCTGGCCGTGTCGCTCTGATGTAGGTACCGCCGACTGAGAGGCGGCAGATCGGCGGCATATCGGCGGCGCAGGCGGCCGGCACGCCTCTGGGACGTCGTACGGCTGAGCTGGGATCGGTCACCGGACGTCGTACGGCTGACCTGGGATCGGTCACCCGGACGTCGTACGGCTGACCTGGGATCGGTCACCGGACGTCGTACGGCTGACCTGGGATCGGTCACCGGACGTCGTACGGCTGACCTGGGATCGGTCACCCGGACGTCGTACGGCTGACCTGGGATCGGTCACCGGACGTCGTACGACTGACCTGGGATCGGTCACCCGGACGTCGTACGGCTGACCTGGGATCGGTCACCCGGACGCCGTACGGCTGACCTGGGATCGGTCACCGGACGTCGTACGGCTGACCTGGGATCGGTCAGCCGTGGGGCGCTCTGAACTTCAGAGATAATTGTGTGGAGCTTCTTTCTGAAAGGCCATGCTGACGGCGAACATTTAGGTCGAGACTTGCCGCTGGCCCGCCATGTTGGTATCCGATTGCAGCGCTGGCAGCGTAATTTTCTTTCCAGACATCTACTCGCCACCTCGCAAAAATATTATAACATAATCTAACCTAACCTAACCTTTTCCGAAGAAAAATTGACGCTTAGCCTTACCTAGAGGTGGCGAGTAATGTCTGGAAATACAATTAGTCGCGCTGGCAGTCAGCTGGATCGGAGCGGCACCGCGCCATGCCGGGTGCCGTATGCAGACTGAGCTGCCGCAGCTCCAGCTCGGCGCGCCCGATTTAGCTGCGAGTCAGCGGAGCTCGACACCGCGCCGCTCGGCGCCGCTCGGCGCCACTCGGCAGGGCGGCGTTCACGGCTGTAATGATCTGCTGCAGACGGCGGTGTTACCGACGGTGGTGTGGAGACGGCTGATGGTGCCGGCAACTGCTCACCGAGCCTGACTGCACACCGCTGTCGTACTCCACTGCAGACGGCGGTGTTACCGACGGTGGTGTGGAGACGGCTGATGGTGCCGGGAACTGCTCACCGAGCCTGACTGCACACCGCTGCCGTACTCCACTGCAGACGGCGGTGTTACCGACGGTGGTGTGGAGACGGCTGATGGTGCCGGCAACTGCTCACCGAGCCTGACTGCACACCGCTGTCGTACTCCACTGCAGACGGCGGTGTTACCGACGGTGGTGTGGAGACGGCTGATGGTGCCGGCAACTACTCACCGAGCCTGACTGCCGAACACCGCTGCCGTACTCCACTGCTGACGGCGGTGTTACCGACGGTGGTGTGGAGACGGCTGATGGTGTCGGGAACTGCTCACCGAGCCTGACTGCACACCGCTGTCGTTCTCCACTGCTGACGCGAGACAGTAATCAATACTGATCTAAGTAAAGGCAATAGGTCACTTTGAAAGTTGTCTTGAAATTTGGCTATACGGGGTATTTCGAGCGGTACAACGAATATGGCATTTGTTTCGACGATAGATTTATATCCGTCGAAGAGTTTCAAGTTTCGTGCCACGATCGGGGCACGAAACAGCCGAACAGGGTCTTCTAAAAGAGCCCCTTTTAGAAGACGTTGTTTCGTGCCCAAGATACTACCACGACACTAGTCCTGTGTCGAAATTACTTAGCGTAGCGAGGTAATTATTTCACCACAACCCGTTTTTCGATCTGCTCTACAAATCTGCTATCTCAGTTAAAAACCCCATGTTAAAGGTGAACTATTCCCTTTAAAGGCATCAGTCGTAATCATCGGTGATTATAATTGGTATATGGCTGCCGATACGTCTAACGAGATGACAAACAGAGGCATAAGTTAGCTCCACCGGTGCCGGGTGCTGGCGGGAGAGTCTCCACCGCAGTACCCGTGTAGTCCACAGTTACGACAGGGCCGGGCTGGAGACGTTGGCTCTGTGGTATACCGGGGACGCCGGGCGCTGGCGGGAGAGTCTCCACCACAATACCCGTGTAGTCCACAGTTACGACAGGGCCGGGCTGGAGACGTTGGCTCTGTGGTATACCGGGGACGCCGGGTCTGAGATATCGCCGGTCTGGAGTCGACTGCGGTCTCACTGAAGTAATAGAAGTATCAGACTCAATCGTGTCGCGCAAGGCGCCTAGGCGTCCCATGTTTCTGGATCAGCAGCGTGTTAAAATGACATGATTTAGCACAACTGAACAAAGCCGTCCAGGCTCCATGCCTTAGCGAGCAATAATTTGCCCTCGTATTACACTCAGTGCTCTGCTTTGTAGTATATGCCGCTATTGGATACTAGTTTGTTTGAATTCCAGGCTTTCTAAAGGACAGGCCGTAATGGTTTGACTTCAGTTCTTTTTACTTCAGTTTTATTCAAGGGAAATATTCACCTTTTCCTACACAAATTGAGTTATTACTTGAAATCGACAGACGAGACCAAAATACATTGTAAATTGATGACATTTTGGATATAAACATTCCTACCGAAAGACATTTCAAGTTAAAGTTGATAAGCGTTCCACGCTTATAACGGTCGGTACTCAGCAAGTATATTCGGTAACGAATTCACTGTCCGAGTTCAAATTAACCTGCCTACGCATTGCTATTTATCATGAATGTATGTACTATGTTTTCTGCACTCTATCTTTTGCGAATATGTACCAAACTGTTATGAACAATCAACAGGCATTTCAAAAAGTGCATTGAAATCGGGAGTTTAGTTTGGCCCCGGCCGCAGTGGCGGCGGATGGTATTTTCGGATGGGGGGCAAATCAACCCAGGGGGCCCCTCGGCCAAAGAGTATCTCCTTGGATTAGGCCACTATATTTTGCAGGGCCCCTAAATGGTCGCAAAAAACGTCGGACAGGCCCATGTTTAAGTCTCAGGCCTTCCGTGGCCCCCCCTCAGGCCTACCGAGGGCCCCTTCAGGACGACTGAGGGCCTTCTGTCGGCCTTAGAGGGCCCCTCAGGCTGGCTGGGGGCACCTCGGGGCCCTCGGTCAACTTATTGGAGGTGACCTAACAAATTTATAGGGGGGAGGGGGCAAAACCATATGTTTGCCCCCACACACTTCACACCCCCCCTCCCCCTGCCGCCCCTTATCCGCCGCCCCTGCCCGGACGGCGACCTATTTAGTATTCTCGACTCATTAAATAATTCATGTTTTCCACATTAATTTTGAACATACAACATATTCAACATATTCAATACATTACAATGCACACATGACACATTATCTGAGCCGTTTTCCCCCCATAATCAATCAATACACATTTCAGAAACAAAACCGCGATGCATTCGGCGGATTATTAACTTGGCCCCCTACGACGACGTATTTAGTGTATGCGATTTGTTGAGAGCAGGCACGTAGCCAAGGGCCCCCCCCCCCCCCCCCTGGAGGCCAGGAGGGCCCTTTTCGGCGCGCGCAGCGCGCCGAAAAAGGCCGACGAGACCGCGCGAAACGCGGTATCATGGGCTCTTTACCACGCGAAGCGTGGTCTTTAGAGGGGGGAGGGGGCAGGTCGGAGGGCCCTCGAAGCATGTCGCAATGCGACAAAGCAGCCAGCGCAGTACCTTGCTAGGTCGGAAGGGCCATTAGAAGGCTGGATGACCCCTGGAGAAAACCAGAGGGCCCCTGGCAAGTTAAAAGGGCCCCTGTGCAGATTGGAGGGGCCCTGACCAAACCGAAAGAACCCCTGGGTGGGTAAGAAGGACCCCCGTACATGCCGAATTGGCCTCTGGCCAGCACGGAGGGGCTCCAGGGCAGGTCGGAGGGCCCCTTGAGCATGTTGGCAGGGCGACAAAGCAGCCAGCGCAGTCCGACCAGAAGAGTCGCTGGGCAGATCGGAGGGGCTCCTGGGCAAGTCAGAGGAGCCCCTGGCTAGACCGAAAGGGTCCCTGGGCCGGTTGGAAGCCCCTTGAACATGCCGGATGAGTTCCTAGCCAGACTGGAGGAGCCCCTGGACAGGTTGGAGGGGCCCCTGAGCAGGGGCGGCGGATTGTGGGTGCAGGGTACCCAAAATGCCCCCCAGTCGAAAATTGTGGGGGGCAAAATGACCCTTTTGCCCCCAGGATTTTCAACGGGGGGGGGGGACATTTTGGGTACCCTGCCCCCGAAATCCGCCGCCCCTGCCCATGAGCATGTCGGCAGGGCGACAAAGCAGCCAGTGCAGTCCCTGGCCAGGTCGGAAGGACCTCTGAACAGGCCGAATGGGCCCCTTGACACACAAGAGGGGCTTCTTGGAAGGTCAGAGGAGTCCCTAGTGAGACCGGAAGGGTCAAAAGCACGTAGAGATCCTAGATGAAGATTAAATACAAAGAGTGTGTTATAATATACACGAAAGCTCCGATTTTAATTTGTCCTGTAGAGTAAGCCCTCTGTATTATATATATATATATATATATATATATATATATATATATATATATATATATATATATATATATATATATATATATATATATATATATCACCCACTCCACAGCATGTCTTTTCGCTTCGCGGATCCCAGATGATTCCCTGAACAGGTCGGAAGGGCGTTGAAAAGGTCAGAGGGGCCCCAAGACGATCTGAAGGGACCTTGGGCCTTTCAACAGTAAGAATGCAGTTGTCCAGGGAATACAACCCAGGGAAAACAATGTTGGCGCCGCTCCGCGGTGCAATTTAACTACAAATTCAATTATATGCAGATTAGGAAAAAACGGTCCGTTTCTTGGCGCATTTATGTGTTATGTTGTTACTTTCCTATATAATTGGGCAAAATAG
This sequence comes from Chirona hameri, assembly GCA_036785665.1. NCBI lineage: Eukaryota > Metazoa > Arthropoda > Thecostraca > Balanomorpha > Balanidae > Chirona > Chirona hameri. Next base: position 69,288 of record JAXIVJ010002550.1, read on the forward strand.
TTCACTTTAACACTTTTTTACCGCACTTTTAAACGCACAACATAGCATTTTTAGAGGTCCGCACCATACGCAATGCGACGTATTGATGAGAAACTATATTCAGGGCGTAAGACTCAAAATTTTCGCCCCGCTCCGCGGCGCAATTTCTTTAAGAGTTTCAGGTCTTGAGCTTAAAAAAATATTCCAAGTTGGTATAGCTGATTCCAAATTGGTGTCGCTAGTTCCAAAGTTGATATGGCAGTTTGCTAACTCCAGCTCCTTAAAGTTGGTATGGCCCATGCCATACTTGTCATACTGCATTTTCCATCCTTGTAACGTGCCTTTTCATCCGTTTTGTTTGTCCCTTTCAACGCTTGGGAAGGAGGCCCTTTCAACGCTCGGGAAGGGGGCCCTTTCAACGCTCGGGAAGGGGCCCTTTCGAGGCGCCGCCCCCCCCCCCCCTAGACGAAATTATGGCTACGTGCCTGGTTGAGAGGTTATTCAACGATAGGTATTCAACGTTAAACAGATTGAAACAAAAACGCAAGATATGTCGCACTTCCAATAGGGAAGGGAAAACGCCGATCATTAACTCCGAAAGAAGTATATGTACTTTTTGTGTTTAGTAAATATATATATATATATATATATAAAGTTGTGATATCACTTTTAAATTGAGACTCGATCAATTTAATACCATACATGTTGCAGAAGATAAAGCAGAAAAATAGATCAAAAGGTGAATATTTCCCTTTAAGGGCATAATCTGGAACTTTTTTGTAGCCCAGTTCCATCTTTTTCCGCTTCGATGAATATTTCAATATTTTTCGTTATCCTACCATGCCGCGACGGTTTTCTTTATTACAGGTATCTGATGCGGGTCGATCGCAATACCTGCCCTTTATCCGCCGACATTGTTTCGTGCTCTGTGTGCCGTGAGCGAGGTGCCGGGCCCGGGCGTGCCATGTGTTCTCGTCGATGTGGTAAAGTTCTGACAGCGTGGGGCAGCCTGCCAGCTCGTCGCCCCCCCCTCCCCCCCCCCCCCCCCCCCCCCCCCCCCTCCTGACTCCGTGGTAAACCGACAGGCCGATGTTGTCTGCGGCGGCACCTGACGCTCAGAGGTAGCCGTGTCGATGCTGATATGTTGTACAGCCGGCAGTGGACGTGTTTATCAATATGTCCGCCCTAAAATGCCTAGCATACCGATCGGTGCAGCTCTGCTCCGGGAAGTGAAAGTGATATGTGTGCTTCTTACATACCAGTTTGCTGAGAGCTGAGCTCATGTTATGAAACCAGCACAGAAAGGATAGTTATTTATCGACAGCCGTTTGACCTTCGGTTATGAGAAACTGAAGCCAGCCCAGGTGGAAAGAAGCCCCTGCCCCTGCCCCTGCCCCTGCCCCTGCCCCTGCCCCTGCCCCTGCCCCTGCCCCTGCCCCTGCCCCTGCCCCTGCCCCATGGGTTTACCGGTGACAGCCTCCTCGACACCCCGCGGCGCCGTGCCGCGACGCGTCACGTCTGGCCAGGCATCACATCCCGAGACTGCTGCGCATGACTGGCACGACAGAGCACCTTTACTAGTGGGGAACAGCGGAACCGTCGGAGAGGTCAAAGCCTGGTAAAGGACTGTGTCGGAGAGCACGGCGTTTGGAAGAGTATACAGCTTGTGATAGACTGCAATCTGGGAGAGGGGAGAGTGTACCGGAGGCTAGAGCATGGGAGAGGCAAAGAGCCTGAGATTATAGAGACTGGAAAGTCAAATTTTGAGAGAAGACCAAACTTCGAATATAATCCGGGCCGGGAGAGGAAGAGGAGAGGATTTAACAGGACTGGGAGGCGCCACAGCCGGGTCCAGGTCAGATCAGGCACGTGGCCAGTATTTCGTCCAGGCGGGGGGGGGGGGGCCTCGAAAGGGCCCCTTCCCGAGCAGTGAAAGGGCCCCCTTCCCAGGCGTTGAAAGGGCCAAACAAAACGGATGAAAGGGCACGTTACAAGGATAGAAAATGCAGTATGACAGGTATGGCATGGGTCATACCAACTTTAAGGAGCTGGAGTTAGCAAACTGCCATATCAACTTTGGAACCAGCGACACCAATTTGGAATCAGCTATACCAACTTGGAATATCTTTTAAGCTGAAGACCTGGCACTCTTAAACGAAATGCGCGAAAATTTTGAGTCTTATGCCGTGGATATGCTTTCTCATCAATGCGTCGCATTGCGTATGGTGCAGACCTCTGAAAATGCTATTGTGCGTTTAAAGGTGCGGTAAAAAAAATGCTAAAGTGAACTATTTTGCCCAATTATATATGAAAGTAGCAACATAACACATAAATGCGCCGATAAACGGGCTTTGTAGTGTAGTTGTTTGACTTTGTAGTTAAATTGCGCCGCGGAGCAGCGCGAAAATTTTGAATTTTATTCCCTGGACAACTGCTTTTTTACTGTTGAAAGGCTCAGGGTCCCTTCAGATCGTCTAGGGGCCCCTCCGACCTTTTCAACGCCCTTCCGACCTGTTCAGGGACTCATCTGGGATCTGCGAAAAGACATGATGTGGAGTGGATGACATTAAATACAAAGAGGACCTACTCTACATTAAAAAATCAAATCGGAGCTTTCGGGTATATTGTAACACCCTGACGAAGGGTGTTACAACATACCCGAAAGCTCCGCTTTTAATATTTGTCTTGTGGAGTAAGTCCTCTTTGTATTTAATCTTCATCTGCGATCTCTACGTGCTTTGACCCTTCCGGTCTGACCAGGGACTCCTCTGACCTTCCAAGCAGCCCCTCTTGTGTGTCAAGGGGCACATTCGGCCTGTTCAGAGGTCCTTCCGACCTGGCCAGGGACTGAACTGGCTGCTTTGTCGCCATGCCGACATGCTCAGAGGCCCCCTCTGACCTGCCTAGGGGCCCCTCCAGTCTGGGAAGGAACTCATCCGGCATGGTCAAGGGCCCTTCCGACCGGCCCAGGGGCCCTTTCGGTCTAGCCAGGGGCTCCTCTGACTTGCCCAGGAGCCCCTCCGATCTACCCAGCGACTCTTCTGGTCGGACTACGCTGGCTGCTTTGTTGCCCTGCCGACTTGCTCAAGGGGCCTTCCGACCTGCCCTGGGGCCCCTCCGTGCTGGCCAGGGGCCAATTCGGTATGTTTAGGGTCCCTTCTTACCCGCCCGGGGTCCTTTCGGTCTTGTCAGGAGCCCCTCCGATCTGCACAGGGGCCCTTTAAACTTTTCAGGAGCCCTCCGGTCTCTCCAGGGATCTCCAGCCTTCTAAGGGTCCCTTCTGACCTGGCAAGGGACTGCTGGCTGCTTTGTCGCCTTTCGACATGCTCCGAGGGCCCTCCGACTTGCCCTGGGGCCCTCCGTGCTGACTAGGGGCCCATTCGGCATGTGCATTGTGCAGGGGCCCTTCTGTCCCGCCCAGGGGCCCTTTCGGTCTGGCCCGGGGCCCCTCTGACATGCACAGGGCTCTTTTGAACGTCCAATGGGCCCTCTGGTCTTCCAGAGAGGGCCCTGGTGGCCCTAAAGGGTCTCTGAAGTGCTCTAAACTCTCTTAAAGACCACGCTTCGCGTGGTAAAGAGCCCATGATACCGCGCTTCGCGCGGTCTCGTCGGCCCTTTTCGGCCCGCTGGGCGCGCCGAAAAGGGCCCTCCTGGCCTCCAGGGGGGGGGGGGGGGGGGGGGCAGGGCATCCTCCGCCCATCCCCTTGGGTACGTGCCTGGGTCAGATATACCGTAACCGATCGGGGGAGGCCGGTGAGGATAGGATTGAACAGGACTGGGAGGCGCCACAGCCGGGTCCAGGTCAGATATACCGTAACAGATCGGGGGAGGCCGGGAGAGGACAGAGGCGGCGCGGCGACGGCGGGGGCGGGGGCGGGTGGCGACTCCGGGCAGTATTGTGTGCGTGCCGCCCAGCTGGCGGTGGCCCCACAGATCGGAGCGGCCAGATCGATAGGAGGCTGTGGCCGGCCTGACCTCGACCGAGCGGCCGGTCAGACGGGGCGGGACCGGCGTATACACCGAGCAGGCAGCGGCGGGTGGCAGAGGGACACGGGACATCGTCCGGACAATGCCGGCCGGTTAGTGAAGGGATTTTTTTTTAGACTTGTAGTTTTGTATTTGAAGCAGTTGTTGAACGGAACTACAGATGGCGATAATCAAATGGCTTATAAATAAGGTTTTTGAGGAAAAAAAACTACAGATGTGGTGTGGTGCGCGCCTGTATGTCAGTCGTCTATAAAGATAGGTGGAGTCACAGCGCATGTGGTCGCATCATTCTCAGATCTGGACCTGGCAGGACTGCAATCTGTCACGCTTCGTTTTCTTATCCTTCCTTTCTCCCACGCTCGATCATGCGCCTTGCCACTGGTCACGCTCCCCGCTCCCTGTCCGCACCTCCTCGACACTCTGTCTCCATCCTCTGACTCCTCCCGGCCCGCCGATGACTGTCCGTGTGACCTCTGACTGACCGCCGCGGCTCGCTCCGCTGGTCTGGTGAACGTCCGGCTCGTGGTCGCTCACTTCCGGGGCCGGCTGGACGGCTGGCTCCACCGCGGCGGCGGCGACGGCTCGATGGCTCGATGGCCCATCGAACCGGCCATGTTCCGACCCCGCTGCTGCCGCCATCACTGCTGCTGCTGCCGCGTCGCTCACACCCGGCGGCACGGTCAGCTGGGACAGCGCCAGTGGAGAGCCAGTGGAGAGCCGGCCGTCGCTCAGATGGTGTCAAGTGTGAGGCCGCGGCGGGATGTGAGGGCGCCGCGGAATGTGAGGCCGCCGCGGGATGTGAGGCCGCCGCTGTTGGTGTGAAGTGTGAGGCCGCGGCGGGATATGAGGCCGCCGCTGATGGTGTGAAGTGTGAGGCCGCGGCGGGATGTGAGGCCGCCGCTGTTGGTGTGAAGTGTGAGGCCGCGGCGGGATATGAGGCCGCCGTTGATGGTGTGAAGTGTGAGGCCGCGGCGGGATGTGAGGCCGCCGCTGATGGTGTGAAGTGTGAGGCCGCGGCGGGTGTCGCCCTCTGAATGGCTCCCTCAGGAGCGGCGCCGGTACAATAACAGCAGCTCGCTGCCTCTGACTCGGTGGCGGGAGCCGCAGATGGGTCGTGAACAGGACACGCCCGCCGCTGGAGTAACACTGGCGGGGGCGGGGCTGCACATCACGTCGAACGGCTGCGGCTGCGGCTGACGCTGGCTGTGCCGGCGGTTGGCAGTGGGCTCTGACGGACGGGTAGTGCGGCGGTGACGGTCGCTTCTGCTCTCGGTTGCGGCAGTCGGTTGTGCCCGCCCGGGTCAGACGAGGGCCGTCTCCACTAACCAGACCGCCCGCCCGGCTCGGTCCCGGCGCCACCACACCGCCGATCGACTGCACTGTCAGCACACTCAGCACACTCAGCTGACACGCTGACACGCTGACAGCCTGCAGCTGACACCACTTGTGACTCATTTAGGTGGCGCCCGACAGGTCTAGTTCGATGCAGGGATATCGGAGAAAAGTGGCATCTCCGTTTGCTGGACGGCCGTGACATGTCGCCGCCTACGATCGACTGACTAGCTGCATTGGGGCGGTGACGGCTGATCGACTGACTATGTAGCTGCATTGGGGCGGTGACGGCTGATCGACTGACTAGAGCTGCATTGGGGCGGTGACGGCTGATCGACTGACTATGTAGCTGCATTGGGGCGGTGACGGCTGATCGACTGACTATGTTGGGGCGGTGACGGCTGATCGACTGACT
>JAXIVJ010002550.1:80000-107612 GCA_036785665.1 Chirona hameri
CACACACAGACACACACAAGACACACACCAGACACACACACAGACACACACAGACACACACAGACACACACAGACACACACAGACACACACAGACACACACAGACACACACAGACACACACAGACACCACAGACACACACAGACACACACAGACACACACAGACACACACAGACACACACAGACACTCACAGACACACACAGACAGACACACACAGACACACACAGACACACACAGACACACACACAGACACACCACAGACACACACAGACACACACAGGACACACACAGACAACAGGACGACAGACACAGACACAGACACAGACACAGACACAGACACAGACACAGACACACAGACACAGACACAGACACAGACACAGACACAGACACAGACACAGACACAGACACAACACAGGGACCACCGACACAGACACAGACACAGACACAGACACGACACAGACACAGACACAGACAGACACACAGACACACACACAGACCACACACACAGACACACACACAGAACAGCCACACACAGACACACACACAGACACACACACAGACACACACACAGACCACACACACAGCACACACAGACACACACACGACACACACACAGACACACACACAGACACACACAGACACACACACAGACACACACAACGACACACACACAGACACACACACAGCACACACACAGACACACACACAGAACACACACAGACAACACACAGGACACACACACAGACACACACACAGACACACACACAGACACACACACAGACACACACACAGACACACACACAGACACACACACAGAAACACACAGACACACACACAGACACACACACAGACACACACACAGACACACACACAGACACACAACAAGACACACACACAGGACACACACACAGACACACACACAGACACACACACAGACACACACACAGACACACAACACAGACACACACACAGACACAGCACACAGACACACCACAGACCACACACACAGACACACACACAGACACACACACAGACCACACAGACACACACACAGACACACACACAGACACACACACACAGACACACACACAGACCACACACAGACACACACACACAGGACACACACACACAGACACACACACCAGACACACACACACAGACACACACACACAGACACACACACACAGACACACACACACAGACACACACACACAGACACACACACACAGACACACACACACAGACACACACAGACACAACCCACACAGACACACACACACAGACACACACAAGACACACACACACAGACACACCACACACAGACACACACACACAGACACACACACACAGACACACACAACACAGACACACACACACAGCACACACACACAGACACACACACAGCAACACACACACACAGACACACACACACAGACACACACACACAGACACACACACACAGACACACACACAGACACACCACACAGACACACACACACAGACACACACACACGACACACACACACAGACACACACACACAGACACACACACACAGACACACACACACAGACACACACACACAGACCACACACACAGACACACACACACAGACACACACACACAGACACACACACCCAGACACACACACACAGACACACACACACAGACCACACACACACAGACACACACACACAGACACACACACACAGACACACACACACAGACACACACACACAGACACACAACACACAGACACACACACACAGACACACACACACAGACACACACACACATGACACACACACACAGACACACACACACAGACACACACACACAGACACACACACACAGACACACACACACAGACACACACACACAGACACACACACACAGACACACACACACAGACACACACACACAGACACACACACACAGACACACACACACAGACACACACACACAGACACACACACACAGACACACACACACAGACACACACACACAGACACACACACACAGACACACACACACAGACACACACACACAGACACACAACACACAGACACACACACACAGACACACACACACAGACACACACACACAGACCACCACACAGACACACACACACGACACACACACACAGACACACACACACAGACACACACACACAGACACACACACACAGACACACACACACAGACACACACACACACAGACACACACACACAGACACACACACACAGACACACACACACAGACACACACACACAGACACACACACACAGACACACACACACAGACACACACACACAGACACACACACACAGACACACACACACAGACACACACACACAGACACACCACACAGACACACACACACACAGACACACACACACACAGACACACACACACACAGACACACACACACACAGACACACACACACAGACCACAACACAGCACCACACAGACACACACACACAGACACACACACACAGACACACACACACAGACACACACACACAGACACACCACACACAGACACACACACACAGACACACACACACAGACACACACACACAGACACACACACACAGACACACACACACAGACACACACACACAGACACACACACACAGACACACACACACAGACACACACACACAGACACACACACACAGACACACAACACAGACACACACACACAGACACACACACACAGACACAACACACACAGACACACACACACAGACACACACACAACACACACACACAGACACACACACACAGACACACACACACAGACACACACACACAGACACACACACACAGACACACACACACAGACACACACACACAGACACACACCACACAGACACACACACACAGACACACACACACAGACACACACACACAGACACACACACAACAGACACACACACACAGACACACACACACAGACACACACACACAGACACACACACACAGACACACACACACAGACACACACACACAGACACACACACACAGACACACACACACAGACACACACACACACAGACACACACACACACAGACACACACACACAGACACACACACACAGACACACACACACAGACACACACACACAGACACACACACACAGACACACACACACAGACACACACACACAGACACACACACACAGGACACACACACACAGACACACACACACAGACACACACACACAGACACACACACACAGACACACACACACAGACACACACACACAGACACAACACAGACACACACACACAGACACACACACAGACACACACACACAGACACACACACACAGACACACACACACAGACACACACACACAGACACACACACACAGACACACACACACAGACACACACACACAGACACACACACACAGACACACACACACAGACACACACACACAGACACACACACACAGACACACACACACAGACACACACACACAGACACACACACACAGACACACACACACAGACACACACACACAGACAACACACACACAGACACACACACACAGACACACACACACAGACACACACACACAGACACACACACAGACAACCACAGACACACACACACAGACACACACACACAGACACACACACACAGACACACACACACAGACACACACACACAGACAACACACACAGACACACACACACACACACACACCACACACACACAGACACCACACACAGACACACACACACAGACACACACACACAGACACACACACACAGACACACACACAGACACCACACACAGACACATACACACAGACACACACACACAGACACACACACACAGACACACACACACAGACACACACACACAGACACACACACACAGACACACACACACAGACACACACACACAGACACACACACACAGACACACACACACAGACACACACACACAGACACACACACACAGACACACACACACAGACACACACACACAGACACACACACACAGACACACACACACAGACACACACACACAGACACACACACACAGACACACACACACAGACACACACACACAGACACACACACACAGACACACACACACAGACACACACACACAGACACACACACACAGACACACACACACAGACACACACACACAGACACACACACACAGACACACACACACAGACACACACACACAGACACACACACACAGACACACACACCACAGACACACACACACAGACACACACACACAGACACACACACACAGACACACACACACAGACACACACACACAGACACACACACACAGACACACACACACAGACACACACACACAGACAACACACACACAGACACACACACAACAGACACACACACACAGACACACACACACAGACACACACACACAGACACACACACACAGACACACACACACAGACACACACACACAGACACACACACACAGACACACACACACAGACACACACACACAGACACACACACACACAGACACACACACACAGACACACACACACAGACACACACACACAGACACACACACACAGACACACACACCACAGACACACACACACAGACACACACACACAGACACACACACACAGACCACACACACACACAGACACACACACACAGACACACACACACAGACACACACACACAGACACACACACACAGACACACACACACAGACACACACACACAGACACACACACACACAGACCACACACACACAGACACACACACACAGACACACACACACAGACACACACACACAGACACACACACACAGACACACACACAGACACACACACAGACACACACACACACACACACACACACACACACATTGTTCATTTATTAAGGGCTTGTCCACAAGTGGCTATTACGGCCCAGTCAATACATGCAGGTAATCACAACACACACACACGAAATAAGATATTATACACGGCACATTGTAGGTCATTTCGAAAAGTGTTGTCGCAATTGCAGCCGGGACGCAGAGTCCGTCACATGCCGCGGCAGCGCGTTCCAGGACACGGCGGCCCTATAGGGGAAGAGCGCCGTGCAACAGCCAGGCGGAAACTGGCAGCTCCATCACAGCCGTGCCCGCGGCGGTGGGCGCGCGTCAACCGCTCGGACACGGCGCTACGCGGGCGAAACATGGCCCGCAACGAGTCAGGGGCAGACGAAACGTGTAGAGCGCGATGCACATTCACTGCATCTCGCCGCGGCGACCACGTCCCTGATACTGGGCCAGCCGAGCGCGCCGAGGGCGGGAGTGACATGGTCTTACCGACGAAGGCCAGCTACCAATCGCGCTGCAAAATGAATGACTTTTTGCAGTCGGTCCAGCCCGGCAGTTATGAGCACCACCCCATACTGACGAGCAGTGCTGGAGATGGGGGAAGACATGAGCCTGGACTAGGAGTTTTAGGATTTCAGTGATAGGTGAGGACGGATTTGTAGAGGGATATGAGGATTGCGTTGGTTCCACGGATAATGGAGGATATGTGTTACTCCCAGCTCAAGGTTTGGTCGAGAAGAACGCCTAGCATTTTGATTTGTTTTTTGGGTCGAATGTAACTGGCATTTACTTGAAGTGCAAATTCTGAAGTTCTATCAATGTAATTTTGGGTGCGAGAAGAATGAAGCAGGTCTTGTCTGCATTCATTTTTAGACTGTTAAGCTAAACCAGTGTTGAAGATTTAGTATGTTCTCCTCGGCCCGGACTTCAGCACATGGAGTTCATTGGAATTGGAAGGTGCTGAGTCCAGGATTTGTGTGTCATCCGCGTAGGATAGCAGGCGACCATGTTCTAATGACCGCCACCAGTCGTCACCTCAGTCTCCCTCCTGTCCTAATGGCCGCCAGTCGTCACCTCAGTCTCCCTCCCTGTCCTAATGACCGCCACCAGTCGTCCACCTCAGTCTCCCTCCCTGTCCTAATGACCGCCACCAGTCGTCACCGCAGTCTGCCTCCCTGTCCTAATGGCCGCCACCAGTCGTCACCTCAGTCTGCTCCCTGTCCTAATGGCCGCCACCAGTCGTCACCTCAGTCTCCTCCCTGTCCTAATGGCCGCCACCAGTCGTCACCTCAGTCTCCCTCCCTGTCCTAATGGCCGCCACCAGTCGTCACCTCAGTCTCCCTCCCTGTCCCTAATGGCCGCCACCAGTCGTCACCTCAGTCTCCCTCCCTGTCCTAATGACCGCCACCAGTCGTCACCTCAGTCTCCCTCCCTGTCCTAATGGCCGCCACCAGTCATCACCTCGTCTCCCGGCGACGGTAGCACCTGTCGCCGCCGGGACAGCCCCGGTACGCCGCCGCCGCCGGTGGCCGTCGCCGCTGGCCGTCGCCGAGATTGTATTACCGTGATAGGATCAGCGCGGCTGACGATGCTCGACTGGGGACCCACGGTTACCGGTCTCGGGCCCCCCGGTCCCGGTCCCAGGTCCAATGGGGCGGATCCAGGGAGGAGGGGGTAGCAGGGGCAAAAAAAAAACATTCCACGCTCGAGGGGGCGACAATATAAATTACCCCCCCCCCCCCCAAAAAAAAAAACAACTGAAACTGGCGATGAAAAATGGATACCAACTGCGAAAAATAGCTTCTTGGAAAGAAAGAAATCGTTATTTTTTGTCTCGTTCGTGTTTACTCTATTTTGTAGCATTTGTTAGCAGTAGGAAAGTGGCGCGTCTGGCGCTATTTTTTATCTGGAGCGATTCACAACCAACGTAAATTATAATTGTACACGCAACGTTGCAGCCTTTGGTCTCGCCTGCTGAGGAGCGCGTGAGTGAATTTCCATGTATAGGTACATACCTATGTTGTATGGAATACGTTTACTAGGTATTAAGTAGGGTAAATTGGTTCAGTAAAAACAAATCCCCATTTTCTTCTTTTTGTAGCTATGGATTGATTTCCAGATAGGTATGTACCGAGCAGGTATGAAATAAACTATTATTATTATTATTATTATTTATGCAGTGGTAACTGGGAGCCCTACCACTGGCGGATCTAGGCAGGGGCGGATCCAGGGGGGGGGGCTGACCCAGGAGACACCTGATGCCTTCAAACACCAGCGTTATCATACACTAGACATGCACACAATGCCCTCTTACTTTTCTTAAATGAAAGGCGCCCCAACTGGTAAGCAGTAGCCGCCCACAGGAATGTTCAGTGGCACTGAAAGCGGGGCGCCTTATTATGAATGGGCGCCCCCTCCCCCCTGAAGGCGGGGAGGGCGCCCCCTCCCCCTGAAGGCCTGTATATTGTTAACCTCGGGGTCACTGATGACGTCACAGGTCACGTCAAATACAAAATGTTTGACCGTGTCTCTCGTTTGTCTCGTTTGTCTCGATGGATGGAATTGTCGCGCAAAATTGTAATATTAAACGCATAAGCAGCCGATAAATCGGTATGATTCGTGTGTGTGTGTGACACTTATAAGTACCATTCAAGCTGTTTATGACCTTGGGTAAGGTCAAGGTCATCCGAGGTCACGAGGTCAAACTGCAGATTACGGTCATTAGGCGTTGTAACACATGTTTATGGGTTTGTTTTTCGTCTAGAACGCGACAAAATACCTTAGAACATTGTTCATTCCATAGAAATAGAAGTAAAGCGGAAAAACGGAAATGCATTTTTTTATGCATGGTAATGCTGAGAGGTGGTCGATTTGTATCATTGAAAGGTCATAATTCAGTCATTTTTCAAGATATCGACTTCAAATTTGGTACACATATTCACCGAACACGTCTCAATCACATACATTCCGGTTTTTGGATAACACTGTTTTTTCGATGACATCGAACGCTGTATGGGCACAACTAGCCGCAAAGGAATTGCCAGATATCCAGGATATACTTTGCTATGGAACTAAGAAATTGCAGAAAAGTAACATAAAAACACAGAATCCCTTCTGGAAAGATGTCCTTGAAGCCTTCACCGGTTTCAGCCGTATGTACAACCCAGGTATGCCACAAATATTAGCTGAAAGTGTCTGGTTCTCTGACTACACAAAATTCAAATGTTCTATCATACACAATTGGAATAGGAAAGGTATTATATTTCTCGCAGATTTAGTTAATGAAAACACAGGACGGCTGCATACTAAAGAAACCTTGGAAAACAAATATGAAATAAGAATGACATTTCTATGTTACGAAAGTTTAGTTAGAAGCTTACCTGATTGTGTGAAACAAGTAGCATCGACAAAAGCTTTGGGTCCCATAATACCATTAAGAATTAATCTAGTAATGAACCACCCCAATTTTCCACGCTTGGCCTATCATACATATTTAGAATCCAGACGAAGTGAAATCACTGAAGCAAACGCACGACAAAAAGAAAAATGGATAAGGGATATAGGATGCTTTGAAGACAACAGCTTCTTGGAAGTAATAGGTGTCACACGTTCAACGCGCATCAGAATGTTTCATTATAAACTTATTAATAGAATCATCACAACTAACAGATACTTAAAAATAATCAAAGTCAAAGATAGTGACAATTGCACATTTTGTAAACATGAACCTGAAACAATAGCTCATATGTACTGGCATTGCCCCAGAGTTCAATCTTTCATCAATTCTATTAAAACGTATCTAGCGAGAGAATACAAAATAAACTTGAATGTAGATACCAAAACGTGGTTCTTTCCAACAAAGTTAAGTGCAGTTGAGACCTGTATAATCACATTAGCAAAAATGGTCATTTACGAGGCACGCTATAAAGAAACAGAGCCAAACGTTACACACTTAAAGAATAAGTTAAAATGGGAAGCCGAAATAGAATATAACGCAGCTAGAGTAGCCAACAAATTGGATAAATTTGAAGAGAAGTGGGGGCCAATGAAACGTATTCACATACAGGTGAACTGAAAAAAACATACAATATAGTATAACAATATATACTACATAATAAATATGATTGATATTGCAACAACAAAACGCAATATTAGTACAAGAATATATAATTACAATACAATACTACATGGTAATAAATATAGTATTGTACAATATAGTATAGTAACATATATAAATACCATACAACAAAGTATAATAACATAACAATAACATACAACGAAGTATAGTAGCATAACAATACCATACAAATCACATTATACAATATAGTATAACAACACATAATACAATATAAGATATAAGATTAAAACATCAAAATACAGCATACACGCCTCCGCCTTCCGGCTTTCTGCCTCTGGCCCGTCCTTCCCTGCCTTTGCTGCTGCTGCTGCTGCTGCTACTGCTGCCGCCGCCGCCGCCGCCGCCGCCGCCGCCGCCGCCGCCGCGGCTGCTGTCGTTGCTGCCGCCTCTGACCGTTGCGCTGGCCCAGTGTGCCGGTGCGGCAGTTTATACTTAGTGATATGACCGATCATTATCACCGTATCACCGGGTTTTTTTCGGAGGATGTTTTGCGATCTGATGGGAGTTTTCGGAGGCTCTTGATGTGGCAGAGTCGAGCGAGTGTTGTGATTGTGTGCTTTGTTTTTGTTTTCGTTTTGCTCGTTTGTATGTGTGTTTGAACCTCGGCGGTCTCGTATATATGTGTTGTGTTTTGGATGTCGTTGTGCTGAAGGTTTGTTTGTATGTAAATACACCATCGGCGGGAGCCAGATAAAGTGAAAAAACAAAAAAAAACACTGTTTTTTCCGAAAACATTGTAAAAACAATAACAAAATGTATTTGGATTTCTCAAAATTTTGAAATTAAATAAAACTCGAAAATCCGAGATAGCAGTTTTATAGCCGAGTCCTCATCTCTATCATCTCTATCTATCAATGATCAGTCATTTGATATATGACAATTTATTTTATCTTGAAAATTGTACTTTTGACAGCGTTTTCCGCAAATCCTTATTTTTCAACAACAAAAAACGCAGAACATGACGTCACTCTGACGTCATTCTCAGTTGACCTATCATAACCTCATCTTTTTTCTTGGGCCAACATGTGTATAATTGATGTGAGAGAGGGTACTGAAAGTTTGGTGACGATACTAGTGTTGGTGCAGGAGATATTGCAAAATAACGGGATGGGGGGAATAGTCCCCCCCCCGTAAGTCGCGGGTTAATGGACCGAAAGACATGGTTATTTTCGTCGAGAAGGCGCCTATTGATGCGCCGACAGAACCCAGAAGTGCACCCCGAATCTGAGGATGGCGCCCCAAATCCGAGGAGGATGCCCTCAAACCCATAGAGGGCCTCTCAAACCCATTGAGGGCGCCTCCAATTCCGGTGAGGGCGCCCGATGCCCGAAAAGCATCCCGAACTTCGGAACTTTGGAAGGGCGCCCTCTAAACTGGAAAGTGCGCCCTCAAACGCGATGAGGTGCACCCCGAATCTGAGGAGGGCGCTCCCAAATCATGGCACTGTCAAAATGGTTTTGGTATGTTACAATAATGAGTTATTTTGGCGCGACACTGCAATTTTCCATGACACCCTTGCCGCCCCTCATGACCATGATCAGGTGCCGAAAAATGCGCCCCTCGGGCCTGCTAGGGTGTCAAAAAAACTTTTTTCGTCGGTGCAAGCTTGCCAATTGACACGGCGTTCTTCTCTAGGCCAATAACAAGTATGCCAAATTTCATTTCGATCCTTTGAGTTTTGCCCCCCCCCCCCCCCAGGCCTCCGTAAGTTGTTGACCCCTACCCAAACGTCAAAAATCAAAGTCGTCGTACAGACCTTCGCGTGTGCTCATTTGAAAGCTCTTGTCGAGTAGAATAAACTATAATTAAGTCGAAATGTTCTAAATTCAAGTTTTCGTTCTATGAGTCATAAACAGATCCCAAAAGCAAGCATTCAGTAGAGCTCTATTAAAGGCTTGCTTTTGGGATCTGTTTATGACTCATAGAACGAAAACTTGAATTTAGAGCATTTCGACTGAATTAAGGTTTACTCTACTCGACAAGAGCTTTCAAATGAACATTTTAACCTTTTGGTTAGGGGTCAACAACTTACAGAGGCCCGGGGGGGGGGGACCAAAACTAAAAGGATCGAAATTCAATTTGACATACTTGTTATTGGCCTAAAAAAGCACGCCGTGTCAATTGGCAAGCTTGTAACGACGAAAACGTTTTTGGGGGGGGGGGGGAACACCCTACTGTTACCCCCAATGGAAATCCTGGAGCCGCCCCTGGATCATCGGGGGGGGGGGGGGGAGGGCAGGGCATTAGGGGCATTCAATACAAGTATGCCCCCCGCGCGTTCCTGCATTGGCTGTAAGAAGTGATAATTAGGGAAAAGCGGTCAACGACTCTTTCGCGCTGAGGACCCGATGCCCCCCCCCCCACCCCCATCTCCACCCCCCCCCCCCCCCCCCACCCCGGCGGTCAACAATTTGTTTACGCTAACGACGCCCCCCCCCCCGTAAACAACTTTTCGCTGATGAAACGGAGCGAAATTTTAGGTTTTAGCCCCCCCCCCCCCAACTCGAATCCTAGATCCGCCAGTGCCCAGGTCCCAAACCAGACCTCAGCCCAGTGTTGCACCTGCGGCCCGGCACCGGACACAGAGACGTGCTTTCTCCAGAGTGGTGCCACCGGGCCGTGCGGGGTGTTTTGGATGGTGGTCCGGACTGAGGCAGCAAACTGAAGCCCCGGCGCCACCGCAGCTCCTGACAGTGAGGCAGCAAACTGAAGCCCCGGCGCCACCGCAGCTCCTGACAGTGAGGCAGCAAACTGAAGCCCCGGCGCCACCGCAGCTCCTGACAGTGAGGCAGCAAACTGAAGCCCCGGCGCCACCGCAGCTCCTGACAGTGAGGCAGCAAACTGAAGCCCCGGCGCCACCGCAGCTCCTGACAGTGAGGCAGCAAACTGAAGCCCCGGCGCCACCGCAGCTCCTGACAGTGAGGCAGCAAACTGAAGCCCCGGCGCCACCGCAGCTCCTGACAGTGAGGCAGCAAACTGAAGCCCCGGCGCCACCGCAGCTCCTGACAGTGAGGCAGCAAACTGAAGCCCCGGCGCCACCGCAGCTCCTGACAGTGAGGCAGCAAACTGAAGCCCCGGCGCCACCGCAGCTCCTGACAGTGAGGCAGCAAACTGAAGCCCCGGCGCCACCGCAGCTCCTGACAGTGAGGCAGCAAACTGAAGCCCCGGCGCCACCGCAGCTCCTGACAGTGAGGCAGCGAACTGAAGCCCCGGCGCCACCGCAGCTCCTGACAGTGAGGCGCCGCCGGGCAGGATCAGCCCCGGCGCCACCGCCGCTCCTGACAGTGAGGCGCCGGGCAGGATCAGCCCCGGCGCCACCGCAGCTCCTGACAGTGAGGCAGCAAACTGAAGCCCCGGCGCCACCGCAGCTCCTGACAGTGAGGCGCCGGGCAGGATCAGCTCCCACCGCAGCTCCTGACAGTGAGACGCCGCCGGGCTGGATCAGCCCCGGCGCCACCGCAGCTCCTGACAGTGAGGCGCCGGGCAGGATCAGCCCCGGCGCCACCGCAGCTCCTGACAGTGAGACGCCGGGCAGGATCAGCCCCGGCGCCACCGCCGCTCCTGACAGTGAGGCGCCGCCGGGCAGGATCAGCCCCGGCGCCACCGCAGCTCCTGACAGTGAGGCGCCGCCGGGCAGGATCAGCCCCGGCGCCACCGCAGCTCCTGACAGTGAGGCGCCGCCGGGCAGGATCAGCCCCGGCGCCACCGCAGCTCCTGACAGTGAGACGCCGCCGGGCAGGATCAGCTCCGGCGCCACCGCAGCTCCTGACAGTGAGGCGACGCCGGGCAGGATCAGCTCCCACCGCAGCTCCTGACAGTGAGGCGCCGCCGGGCAGGATCAGCCCCGGCGCCACCGCAGCTCCTGACAGTGAGGCGCCGCCGGGCAGGATCAGCCCCGGCGCCACCGCCGCTCCTGACAGTGAGGCGCCGCCGGGCAGGATCAGCCCCGGCGCCACCGCAGCTCCTGACAGTGAGACGCCGGGCAGGATCAGCTCCGGCGCCACCGCAGCTCCTGACAGTGAGGCGCCGCCGGGCAGGATCAGCCCCGGCGCCACCGCAGCTCCTGACAGTGAGACGCCGGGCAGGATCAGCTCCCACCGCAGCTCCTGACAGTGAGGCGCCGGCGCCACCGCAGCTCCTGACAGTGAGGCGCCGGGCAGGATCAGCCCCGGCGCCACCGCCGCTCCTGACAGTGAGGCGCCGCCGGGCAGGATCAGCCCCGGCGCCACCGCAGCTCCTGACAGTGAGACGCCGGGCAGGATCAGCTCCGGCGCCACCGCAGCTCCTGACAGTGAGGCGCCGCCGGGCAGGATCAGCCCCGGCGCCACCGCAACTCCTGACAGTGAGACGCCGGGCAGGATCAGCTCCCACCGCAGCTCCTGACAGTGAGGCGCCGCCGGGCAGGATCAGCCCCGGCTCCACCGCAGCTCCTGACAGTGAGGCGCCGCCGGGCAGGATCAGCCCCGGCGCCACCGCCGCTCCTGACAGTGAGGCGCCGCCGGGCAGGATCAGCCCCGGCGCCACCGCAGCTCCTGACAGTGAGGCGCCGCCGGGCAGGATCAGCCCCGGCGCCACCGCAGCTCCTGACAGTGAGGCGCCGCCGGGCAGGATCAGCCCCGGCGCCACCGCCGCTCCTGACAGTGAGGCGCCGCCGGGCAGGATCAGCCCCGGCGCCACCGCAGCTCCTGACAGTGAGGCGCCGCCGGGCAGGATCAGCTCCCACCGCAGCTCCTGACAGTGAGGCGCCGGGCAGGATCAGCTCCCACCGCAGCTCCTGACAGTGAGGCGACGCCGGCAGGATCATTTCCCACCGCAGCTCCTGACAGTGAGACGCCGGGCAGGATCAGCTCCCACCGCAGCTCCTGACAGTGAGACGCCGGGCTGGATCAGCTCCCACCGCAGCTCCTGACAGTGAGGCGCAGGGCTGGATCAGCTCCCACCGCAGCTCCTGACAGTGAGGCGACGCCGGGCAGGATCAGCTCCCACCGCAGCTCCTGGCAGTGAGACGCCGGGCTGGATCAGCCCCGGCGCCACCGCAGCTCCTGACAGTGAGGCGCCGGGCAGGATCAGCTCCCACCGCAGCTCCTGACAGTGAGGCGCCGGGCAGGATCAGCTCCCACCGCAGCTCCTGACAGTGAGACGCCGGGCAGGATCAGCCCCGGCGCCACCGCAGCTCCTGACAGTGAGACGCTGCCGGGCAGGATCAGCTCCCACCGCAGCTCCTGACAGTGAGGCGACGCCGGGCAGGATCAGCGCCCACCGCAGCTCCTGACAGTGAGACGCCGGGCAGGATCAGCTCCCACCGCAGCTCCTGACAGTGAGACGCCGGGCAGGATCAGCTCCCACCGCAGCTCCTGACAGTGAGGCGACGCCGGGCAGGATCAGCTCCCACCGCAGCTCCTGACAGTGAGACGCCGGGCTGGATCAGCTCCCACCGCAGCTCCTGACAGTGAGACGCCGGGCTGGATCAGCTCCCACCGCAGCTCCTGACAGTGAGGCGCCGGGCAGGATCAGCTCCCACCGCAGCTCCTGACAGTGAGACGCCGGGCAGGATCAGCTCCCACCGCAGCTCCTGACAGTGAGACGCCGGGCAGGATCAGCTCCCACCGCAGCTCCTGACAGTGAGACGCCGCCGGGCAGGATCAGCTCCCACCGCAGCTCCTGACAGGGAGCCGCCGGGCAGGATCAGCTCCCACCGCAGCTCCTGACACTGAGGCGACGCCAGGCAGGATCGGCTCCCACCGCAGCTCCTGACAGTGAGACGCCGGGCAGGATCAGCTCCCACCGCAGCTCCTGACAGTGAGGCGACGCCGGGCAGGATCAGCTCCCACCGCAGCTCCTGACAGTGAGACGCCGGGCTGGATCAGCTCCCACCGCAGCTCCTGACAGTGAGACGCCGGGCTGGATCAGCTCCCACCGCAGCTCCT
The DNA here is from genome assembly GCA_036785665.1 of Chirona hameri. Lineage (NCBI taxonomy): Eukaryota > Metazoa > Arthropoda > Thecostraca > Balanomorpha > Balanidae > Chirona > Chirona hameri. The sequence goes on from JAXIVJ010002550.1 coordinate 94,910, forward strand.
GACAGTGAGGCGCCGGGCAGGATCAGCTCCCACCGCAGCTCCTGACAGTGAGACGCCGGGCAGGATCAGCTCCCACCGCAGCTCCTGACAGTGAGACGCCTGGCTGGATCAGCTCCCACCGCAGCTCCTGACAGTGAGGCGCCGGGCAGGATCAGCTCCCACCGCAGCTCCTGACAGTGAGGCGCCGGGCAGGATCAGCTCCCACCGCAGCTCCTGACAGTGAGACGCCGGGCTGGATCAGCTCCCACCGCAGCTCCTGACAGTGAGACGCCGGGCAGGATCAGCTCCCACCGCAGCTCCTGACAGTGAGACGCCGGGCAGGATCAGCTCCCACTGCAGTTCCTGACACTGAGACGCCGGGCAGGATCAGCCCCGGCGCCACCGCAGCTCCTGACAGTGAGGCGCCGGGCAGGATCAGCCCCGGCGCCACCGCCGCTGTCGGAGCTGACCTAGCCAGCCACAGTCGGCCACTTCGCGCCGTTTATGGGCGGCCCGGCCCGGCCGGGCGATCCCTGCCGGAATCGATGTATCGGCTATTTATTGGAGGCACATCGACCGGCCGGCCGAACACAGTCTGGCCGCTCATACTGACCGGCCCACGTGACGTCACACACAAGGAGAGTGACGTGTGCGTCTGACGTCACACTGGGGAGTGACTGTGTCTGACGTCACACTGGGGAGTGACGTGTGTCTGACGTCACACTGGGGAGTGACGTGTGCCTGACGTCACACTGGGGAGTGACGTGTGTCTGACGTCACACTGGGGAGTGGCGTGTGTCTGACGTGTGTCTGACGTCACACTGGGGAGTGGCGTGTGTCTGACGTGTGTCTGACGTCACACTGGGGAGTGGCGTGTGCCTGACGTCACACTGGGGAGTGACTGGGTGTCTGACGTCACACTAGGGAGTTGCGTGTGTGTCTGACGTCACACTGGATAGTGACGTGTGCCTGACGTCACACTGGATAGTGACGTTTGTCTGACGTCACACTGGGGAGTTGAGTATGTGTCTGACGTCACACTGTATAGTGACGTTTGTCTGACGTCACACTGGGGAGTTGCGTGTGTGTCTGACGTCACACTGGATAGTGACGTTTGTCTGACGTCACACTGTGGAGTTGCGTGTGTCTCTGACGTCACGCTGGATAGTGACGTTTGTTTGACGTCACACTGGAAAGTGACGTGTGTCTGACGTCACACTGGATAGTGACGTTTGTCTGACGTCACACTGGATAGTGACGTTTGTCTGACGTCACACTGGATAGTGACGTTTGTCTGACGTCACACTGGAAAGTGACGTGTGTCTGACGTCACACTGGATAGTGACGTTTGTCTGACGTCACACTGGAGAGTTGCGTGTGTGTCTGACGTCATACTGGATAGTGATGTGTGTGTCTGACGTCACACTGGGGAGTGACGTTTGTCTGCCGTCACACTGGAAAGTGACGTGTGTCTGACGTCACACTGGGGAGTGGCGTGTGTCTGACGTCATGCAGAAGGAGTGACGATTGTGTTTAGCGTTACAGAGGGGAGTGAGTGATTTGTCAGACATGACGGTGAAGTGTGATGTGCCTTTGGCTATAGCGTGGGAAGTGGCATGCTTCTGACAACACAGAAACGTGCCGCTCGCATGCTGTGATGTGTGACTGACGAGCGACTGACGAGCGACTGACGAGTGACTGACGAGCGACTGACGAGCGACTGACGAGCGACTGACGAGCGACTGACGAGTGACTGACGAGTGACTGACGAGCGACTGACGAGTGACCGACGAGCGACGGACGAGTGACTGACGAGCGACTGACGAGCGACTGACGAGCGACTGACGAGTGACTGACGAGCGACTGACGAGCGACTGACGAGCGACTGACGAGCGACTGGCGAGTGACTGGCGAGTGACTGACGAGCGACTGACGAGTGACTGACGAGTGACTGACGAGCGACTGACGATTAACTGACGAGCGACTGACGAGTGACTGACGAGTGACTGGCGAGTGACTGACGAGCGACTGACGAGTGACTGACAAGCGACTGACGAGCGACTGACGAGTGACTGACGAGCGACTGACGAGCGACTGACGAGTGACTGACGAGTGACTGACGAGTGACTGATGAGTGACTGACGAGTGACTGACGAGTGACTGACAAGCGACTGACGAGCGACTGACGAGCGACTGACGAGCGACTGACGAGTGACTGACGAGTGACTGACGAGTGACTGACGAGTGCCTGTTCTCGGGTGTCTGAAGGAACGTGTTCACGGTATGGCGCACGCTGCTGGACGAGACCGAGAAGCTGGCCAAGGCGCGCATGGCCGCCGTCGAGGTGTTCCAGCAGCGCATCACCGACGAGGCCAAGACCGTGCGCACCAGCAAGGTGCAGACCTCCAAAAAGGTGAGGCACGACGAGGGGCGACCCCGACCAATACACAATACCCACTGACTTCGCGGTTGTATGGGGTGAATGGATGTTAACAACGAACTGAGCTAAAAGCGAAGAAGAATATCACCTTATTTCGGTAGCACGTCAGACGGTCGTGTGTTGTAGTGGCGGCGGCGGTTCCGTTGATAGAAGCTCCGCAGCTGGTCTGTTCAGGTGACGTGTGTTATTGGGAGGAGCCGTCGTCACCTGGTTTGTGTGGAATGTGGATCGACGGATTTGCGTGATCTGATGACAAACCGCTAGCCAGACACAAGACCCAGTCCGCTGAGTACTGAAGACTCAGTACACATTAGTTTGGCGCGATGTAGCAGCTGGCGATCGCGGCGATGGTGACTGCTTTCTGACGACAGTGTCGCCTGTTCACATTAAAGTCTCGTCAGCTGACCGGCACTGCTGTCCGCTGGCTGTCCACATGTCTGTCCTACAGCGGCTGTGTGATTTGCCGGATCCGTTGCCATCAGTTGTCTAGCACTATCCCCTGTAGCCTGAGTGCCGCTGGCTGTCGAATGACGAGTCTGACCGAATCTCGCGCGCGTGTGTCCGGCGGCAGTGTCTGGAGCAGCTGCAGGCCATCCAGAAGGAGCTGCAGGGCTGCGTGCAGGAGCTGGACAACTGTAAGAAACACTACCAGGAGGACGAGCATGTGGCGCACGACGTCCGGGACCGCGCCCAGCAGGCAGAGGAGAAGTGAGTGGTGCTCGCAGAGGCCGATACACCCGACGCCTCCTACACCGATCACGCGGGCGGGGACGGCAATATCTCAGACTGGCTGCTATATTTTAATGTATTAAATTTCATGTCATACAAAAGCAAGCCAGAGATGCATTCGTGTATCGGAAGCATGATAGAATAGCATCCACGAAGCTTCGGAATAAATGCAAATGTCTGATAAATTGTGCAGCCAGTTTAGTCAGTGTCCGGCTGGTTGGCCTGTAGCCGCGCGTCGTCAGCAGCCGCCGGGCGTCATAGACTGAGCCGCCGAACACCTGGCCTGTTAGACTGTACCGCAGGACGGGCCGGCAGCTGCTGCCCCGCTGTGGGACGCGAGAACTGGGCAGCTCAATCGGGTACAGTTCAGATAACGAACTGGGGTAAAATTAATGGCCGAGCCCAATAACTTTAATAAATGCGCACGGTTTACACTGTTAAAACGTCGTTCAACACATTCCCTATAATTTATTTGCTCTGAAAGAGAGGCAGCATGTCTCATCATTTTCCTCTGGTCTTTGTAGTTATTTTTTCGTTACTGGATATTCAGTTTGGATAGGCGGTCGCGTTTTTGCCCACCTAACAGCTTCTATGATGATGGCTGTAAGTTAATTACAGCCTCATTAGGTGTTGATAAATATAGCGACACGATTCGTAAAAGCATTGCCTGGTTACCCCTGCGCCTGTACAGTATGGCAATGAGAGGGCCGCCGGTCGGCTATGACGTCATAACAATGGTCCTCACTGCTGTTTGCGGCCTAGATACAGTTGTTGGGTGTGGAATGGCGAGAACGAGAAAAACATCGCCCCAAAATGTACGAGCTTTGGGTTGAAAACGACGCACGGGAATAACAGTTCTCATTGATGCTTCTTATTGCGCAAGTTCTTTTTGTAAATTCCAAAGTGCCTTTTTGTTCTATATGGGCTAGCTTGTAGATAATCGGAGAGCACGATACCAACGAATGATATGCATGTACAAATATTTTTCCCCCGTTCTAGGGCCTTTTCACTTGCACAAGTTTCTTATTTGACCGCCTGGCTCTCGTAATCGGTGTGCTCTGCGTGTGACATCGCCTGTGTGTGTGTGTGTGCGGGCTGAGGGGAGTGTGTTGGGGGGGGGGGGGGTCAGGTTATCGGCGGGTACTGACGGGCTGTGCTCTCCCCTGCCGCCGCTGCCGCCCCGCAGACATCGGTTCGGTTGGTAGGTGTCGCTCTGTCCGTGTGCCGCCTGGTGCCTGGCCGTCTGACCGGCCGTCCGTCTGTGTCTGTGTGCTGGTGACACGCTGGCTATAATGCCCCACCACTGCCATCTCCGAGCCGCGGGGTGGGGCCGCCGTGAGCTGGTGAATACCTGGCCACACTCGCCGAGAATGCAGCCGGGTGTAGGAGTGGGTCACAAACAGAGGAGACATTCTTATCTGTTATAACAGTGAAGCCCCTCTGTGAAGCCTCTCGGGGAGAGGAGGGTAACCGGTATATACCGACCCACGGACAGTGACGAGAGTACCAATATACCTCAGCCGTGCGGCTCCAGTGTCCGGTTTACACCTGTCTCGGGTCGGCCTCGCCCCGGTATATACCGACCCACGGACAGTGACGAGAGTACCAATATACCTCAGCCGTGCGGCTGCAGTGTCCGGTTTACACCTGTCTCGGGTCGGCCTCGCCCCGGTATATACCGACCCACGGACAGTGACGAGAGTACCAATATACCTCAGCCGTGCGGCTCCAGTGTGCGGTTTACACCTGTCTCGGGTCGGCCTCGCCCCGTTTGGCCACATCGTCTGTGCCGCTACCTCAGCGCACTGTCCGGTCTGGATGTCATCTTCTCTCTGAACTCAGCGCCCAGCTTTCCTGCTTTGCCCGTGCATGGGTGGAAGTCCGACCACAGTCCGTCCGTCTCTCCGCCGAACGCCCAGCCTATCGCCGAACACTCGCTCGGCCTCTCTGTCCGTCACTCACCACTGCGAATATGTCTCAGCCTCTCAGCCTGCCACTGAGAATATGTTTCAGCCTCTCAGCCTGCCACTGAGAATATGTCTCAGCCTCTCAGCCTGCCACTGAGAATATGTATCAGCCTCTCAGCCTGCCACTGATAATATGTCTCAGCCTCTCAGCCTGCCACTGAGAATATGTCTCAGCCTCTCAGCCTGCCACTGAGAATATGTCTCAGCCTCTCAGCCTGCCACTGCGAATATTTCTCAGCCTCTCAGCCTGCCACTGAGAATATGTCTCAGCCTCTCAGCCTGCCACTGCGAATATGTCTCAGCCTCTCAGCCTGCCACTGAGAATATGTATCAGCCTCTCAGCCTGCCACTGAGAATATGTCTCAGTCTCTCAGCCTGCCACTGCGAATATGTCTCAGCCTCTCAGCCTGCCACTGAGAATATGTATCAGCCTCTCAGCCTGCCACTGAGAATAAGTCTCAGTCTCTCAGCCTGCCACTGAGAATATGTCTCAGCCTCTCAGCCTGCCACTGCGAATATGTCTCAGCCTCTCAGCCTGCCACTGCGAATATGTCTCAGCCTCTCAGCCTGCCACTGAGAATATGTCTCAGCCTCTCAGCCTGCCACTGCGAATATGTCTCAGCCTCTCAGCCTGCCACTGAGAATATGTCTCAGCCTCTCAGCCTGCCACTGAGAATATGTCTCAGCCTCTCAGCCTGCCACTGAGAATATGTCTCAGCCTCTCAGCCTGCCACTGAGAATATGTCTCAGCCTCTCAGCCTGCCACTGCGAATATGTCTCAGCCTCTCAGCCTGCCACTGAGAATATGTCTCAGCCTCTCAGCCTGCCACTGAGAATATGTATCAGCCTCTCAGCCTGCCACTGAGAATATGTCTCAGCCTCTCAGCCTGCCACTGCGAATATGTCTCAGCCTCTCAGCCTGCCACTGCGAATATGTCTCAGCCTCTCAGCCTGCCACTGCGAATATGTCTCAGCCTCTCAGCCTGCCACTGGTAATATGTCTCAGCCTCTCAGCCTGCCACTGCGAATATGTCTCAGCCTCTCAGCCTGCCACTGAGAATATGTCTCAGCCTCTCAGCCTGCCACTGAGAATATGTCTCAGCCTCTCAGCCTGCCACTGAGAATATGTCTCAGCCTCTCAGCCTGCCACTGCGAATATGTCTCAGCCTCTCAGCCTGCCACTGCGAATATGTCTCAGCCTCTCAGCCTGCCACTGAGAATATGTCTCAGCCTCTCAGCCTGCCACTGAGAATATGTCTCAGCCTCTCAGCCTGCCACTGAGAATATGTCTCAGCCTCTCAGCCTGCCACTGAGAATATGTATCAGCCTCTCAGCCTGCCACTGAGAATATGTCTCAGCCTCTCAGCCTGCCACTGCGAATATGTCTCAGCCTCTCAGCCTGCCACTGCGAATATGTCTCAGCCTCTCAGCCTGCCACTGCGAATATGTCTCAGCCTCTCAGCCTGCCATTGCGAATATGTCTCAGCCTCTCAGCCTGCCACTGATAATATGTCTCAGCCTCTCAGCCTGCCACTGCGAATATGTCTCAGCCTCTCAGCCTGCCACTGAGAATATGTCTCAGCCTCTCAGCCTGCCACTGCGAATATGTCTCAGCCTCTCAGCCTGCCACTGAGAATATGTCTCAGCCTCTCAGCCTGCCACTGAGAATATGTCTCAGCCTCTCAGCCTGCCACTGCGAATATGTCTCAGCCTCTCAGCCTGCCACTGCGAATATGTCTCAGCCTCTCAGCCTGCCACTGCGAATATGTCTCAGCCTCTCAGCCTGCCACTGCGAATATGTCTCAGCCTCTCAGCCTGCCACTGCGAATATGTCTCAGCCTCTCAGCCTGCCACTGAGAATATGTCTCAGCCTCTCAGCCTGCCACTGAGAATATGTATCAGCCTCTCAGCCTGCCACTGATAATATGTCTCAGTCTCTCAGCCTGCCACTGAGAATGGCCAGCAGCCTCTCAGCCTGCCACTGAGAATGGCCAGCAGCCTCTCAGCCTGTCTCGGTGCTCAATATGACACATAGCCTGTCACTCAGTCGGTGTCTGAGCTTTCTCGCGGCTTGTCACTTTCTTACACTCGCCGCCGCCTGGCGCCGCGCTATTTGTGAGGAAAACGCAAATCATGCTCTGTGTAGCGCTTTGTTGGCGTGGCGTTTGAGGACCGGGTCGGGCTCATGCAACAGGATGGATAAGGTGATGTGTTGTACGGCTACACTGATGCAATCTGGAACTTTGTGCTATTGCAATGGAACATGAAGCAGCCAGGCGGATTCAGTCGGACCCAACACGTCTACTAGTTAATGATAATTGCCAATTGTGTTCGACAATGTAATGAATCGAAACGAGCCAAACATTCAAATTTCATTCTCTTCAAAACCGCTAACATTTGGGATTTACCAAACTTTCGAAAACACCCCTAACCAATGTATACATACGGAATAAAATAATGAATACAAAGGCTTGTTACGATTATCAAAATGTCTTGGAAGTAAAGCTCTCGAGCCCTTTTACCAACATCTGTGCATCACTTCAGATAGTATACAAACAATTGCTGATAATTTAACCGGTTCCTCATTTTGTCATAGTTCGCACGCATGTAGGCGTTACCGTTATACCGGCCATTTTTCGCAACCCGACTCCGCCGCGGCGAAGATCTGACACTAGTCGGAATAATTGACTGAAACCTGAGCTGTAGATTATCCTAAACTTGTGACTCATTGCGATGGAGAGCACATCTCATGCGATGTTCTGACAGCCTCCGGGGGCAACCGGTCCGTCAGCTTACGATGAGACGCCTTTCTGTCTTGTTTTTCGTCACATGCTCTCCAAAGTCTGCGGTAATTTGTATCGTGGTTGGCGTGTGTCCCGTCGCCGCTGAGCCGGCCCCATCTCCTCTGGCAGCCGTCCGGCGGCAGGGGGGGGGGGGGGGCTGGGAGACCACCCCTGGCCGTCATCGAACCGGCCTGTCCCCGGGAGGGAGGGAGGGAGGGGAGGGTGTCGGTGACGTCACAGGTCACTGTCGGCCGCCGACCCGGGATGACGGCGTAATATTGGCCTCACCACGCAGAAGGCGTAACGATGGTTCACCTTCTGCGCAGAAGGCGAACCATCCCGGCTGGCAGAGGGTTGATTACTCTGGGGGCTAAGCCGTAGCCGATGATATATCACCGGCCTATAGTCCTATAGTCCTCAGTCCTGGGCATGTGTGACATTCACTATTGATGCTGCTGATCGCCTTACCTAAAGAGTTGCGGTGATTTTCGAAACAAGGCTCTCAACTCTCAAATATGATCCGTTTAAATACACTGTCACAAAGTGTTGGTAAATTGATTATCCCAAAGTGCTGATATATTGGCGTACTATTGTATATACGTGGACGGCTGCATAGTTTGCTCTGCGGCATTTCCCCGCGGAAAACGTGTGTAACCTGAATACCAGGCCTGAGCCTGAATTGCGATGCGTAGAGCTTGTTGGTCGGCTCTGACATCCGGCGGCCGTGACGCCGGACACGGCCGGGCCCCGTGTGTGGGCGGCCTACCAGCCTCCGCCGCTGCCCAGCATCAGGCCCGGCCTGATGACACCGGCTGACCTGGCGGCGGAGCGGGCGCCGCTGATCCGGCCTCGGTCCGGCCCGGCCCCAGCGCCACCGCCGGAAGGCATCAACTACAGCGGGCCGGAAATCAGAGCGGCGACGGCGCGACCTTTGCCGCCGGGCACGTGGCCGCCGGGCCGGTCCGGGGACCAAGAGACCCCACCCCGCCCAGCCGCGGACACTGGCCATGTTGGATGCGGCCATGGGGAGATCAAAGGCAACAGTGCGACTGGTGCTGCTGGTGCTGCTGGTAAACATGGCGTATAAGATGTTTGTCCTGTCTCCTCCGCAGGCTCAAGAAGAAGAAGGGATTCTTCACATCACTGTCCTCCCTGCAGAAGAATAGCGCGAAGGTAAGTGCTGTGTTGTGTAGCTTTAGTCGGCCACGGTTAAGGCAACATCCCAGTGGACGTGGATGTAACCTTACCTAATCTAAAGCAAAGGTGGTCCTTACAATTTTGACCGAACCAAACCTAACGTATTTAAATCGATGAGCTACCGAAGCGCCATGATGATATCAATAAGTTGGAGGTAGACGAGGGAGGCGTGTATTGCACCCATACACCGACCGCAGTGTGTGCCGCTGCCGGCGACTGCACACTCGCCGAGCTGATACCACTCTCAGTCGAGCACCATCATCACCATCGCTGTGGTATTTCCCACCTTGGTACATGCCAGGTTGACAGCATGGCTGCCCGGTCGGCGGCGCAGCGGTGCTGGCTGTGTTGGTCGGGTCCGTGTGCAGTGTGTACACGCGGTAAGCCGGATCCGGCTGCAATCTGTGCCATATGCCGTGTGTCCGGGGCAGGCGATCAGCCGGGCGTGACGCCTCGTTATCGAATGCCGCGGCGCCGACCGGTGACCGGTGACCGGCTCCACACACCGGCCAGCTGGGCCGCCAGAGAGACTCGAATGCCGCGGCGCCGACCGGTGACCGGTGACCGGCTCCACACACCGGCCAGCTGGGCCGCCAGAGAGACTCGAATGCCGCGGCATGTCCAGGGCTCGAGTCCCGGCGGCCGACGATTGTTGTATGTACATTGGCTGGGCCATGACCCAGCGGCGGCGTGTCAGCCGGCTAGTGTTATGGCTGATCATCTCTAGGTCAGCTCTGACGGTACGGCTGATGGCTGAGCCAGCGGTCCCTCAGCTGACCCGGCGACCCAGTGACCCCCGGGTGAAACAGCAACACCTCTCTGGCGCGTGGCATGCGCGTGTGTCACTGTGCGGGGAGAGTGAGGGAGTGTGTGTGGGAGGTATTGATCAATCATTGACTGGTCCGTCGGCCGTACCGGGCCATGCGTGGCGGGGCGAGTGAGGCCGGACTTGGGGCGGACCAACCGAGGCAGTCAGCGGCGTAGTACGGCCGCTGATAACCAGAGCCGGCCACCCGCCGCCGCGCGTCATCGATCCGACGGTGCCCGGCCTCCGCTCTGTCCTGCCATCCTCCCGAGAGACGGACAGCGAGATGGAGAGAGAGAGAGAGAGAGAGAGAGAGAGAGAGAGAGAGAGAGAGAGAGAGAGAGAGAGAGAGAGAGAGAGAGAGAGAGAGAGAGAGAGAGAGAGAGAGAGAGAGAGAGAGAGAGAGAGAGAGAGAGAGAGAGAGAGAGAGAGAGAGAGGCTCTTTAAGAGCCGGAAGACCACGCTGTCCTTATGCTAGTCTAAGAAGGCCTTTGCCAGACCTCAGAGCGTCCTGCCAGTCTGAGAGGGCCTTCAGGGAACCAGAAAGCAAGACCCTCAGGACATCGGGCAGCGCACAGTGCAGGACAGCAGGACAAGGCAGGACAAAGGGCTCAAAGTAGCGCACAAGGCAGGGCACAGGACACACCGCACAGGACACAGTACAAAGGGCAGGTCACAGGTCAGCGCACAGGTCAGTGCACAGGTCAGTGCACAGGTCAGTGCACAGGGCAGGGCACAGGACAGGGCAGGGGACGGCATAGGGCAGGGCAGGACACAGCAGGCCACAGGACAAGACAGGGCAGGGCACAGGACAGGGCACAGGACAGGGCACAGGACAGGGCACAGGACAGGGCACAGGACAGGACAGGGCACAGTATATGGCAGGACACAGGACACAGGACAGGACACAGGACAGGACACAGGACACTGGACAGGACACTGGACAGGACACTGGACAGGACACTGGACAGGACACCGGACAGGACAGGGCAGGGCACAGGACAGGACACCGGACAGGACACCGGACAGGACACAGGACATGAAACAGGGCAGGACACAGGACAGGACACCGGACAGGACACAGGACAGGACACAGGACATGAAACAGTGCAGGACACAGGCAGGACACAGGACAGGACACAGGGCAGGACACAGGGCAGGACACAGGACAGGATACATGACAGGACACAGTACAGGACACAGGACAGGACACCGGACAGGACACCGGACAGGACACCGGACAGGACACCGGACAGGACACCGGACAGGACACAAGGCAGGTCACAGGACAGGTCACAGGACAGGTCACAGGGCAGGACACAGGGCAGGACACAGGGCAGGTCACAGGACAGGACACAGGGCAGGGCAGGGCAGGGCAGGGCAGGGCAGGGCAGGGCAGGGCAGGGCAGGCAGGGCAGGGCAGGGCAGGGCAGGGCATGACATGACATGACATGACATGGCATGGCATGGCATGGCATGGCATGGCATGGCTGGCATGGCATGGCATAGGGCAGGGCAGTGGTATATAGCTAATATAGGTCCTATGATATATGGCACGATCTTAGTCTGTCCGTAGGGTTGGATGTCAATACACTTCCCAATGTGGTTATCGATGCTTTTCTACGCAGAAAGCAACACATTCAGCGCATTGCACTGAAATTGCAAACCGTGAATAAGTAGCCAAAATGATTAAAAAAAAACACGTTAATTTGGCTAAAATCGGCCGAACTTGAATCCATTTTCGGCGAAGGAAATATTATTGAAAATATCGATTGCCGCACCATTTTGGAAAGCTCTCGCAAGGAGCAATGGGAAAAACACGGTTCCCGTTGTATCGGAGATATTTGTTACATTTTGGACCACCATAATATCACCCACTCCACATCATGTCTTTCCGCGGATCCCAGATGAGTCCCTGAACAGGTCGGAAGGGCATTGAAAAGGTCGGAGGGGCCCCTAGACGATCTGAAGGGACCCTGGGCCTTTCTACAGCAAGAATGAAGTCCAGGGAATAACACTCCAAGTTTTCGCGCCGCTCTGCAGCGCAATTTAACTACAAATTATACTATATGCGGGTTAAAAATAGGGCCGTTTCTCGGCGCATTTATGTTTTATGTTAATACTTTCCTATATAAGTGGGCAAAATAGTTCGTTTAGCACTTTTTTTACCGCACTTTAAACGTACAATACCATTTTGAGAGGTCCGCACCATACGCAATGCGACGCATTGATGAGAATGCATATTCAGGGCATAAGACTGAAAATTTCGCGCCGCTCCGCGGTGCAATTAATTTCAGAGTTCAAGGTATTTAGCCTAAAAAATATTCCAAGTGGGTGTAGCTGGTTCCAAAGTTGATATGACATTTTGCTAACTCCAGCTTCTAAAAGTTGGTATGGCCCATGCCATACCTGTCATACTGCATTCTCCATCCTTGTAACGTGCCTTTTCATCCGTTTTGTGTGGCCCTTTCAACGCCTGGGAAGGGTGGGTGGTTGGGTGGGTGCGTGTGCGTGCGTGCGTGCGTGCGTGCGTCTGCGTGCGTCTGCGCGTGTGGTGTGTGTGGTGTGTGGGTGGTGCGTGTGGTGCGTGTGGTGCGTGTGGTGCGTGTGGTGCGTGTGGTGCGTGTGGTGCGTGTGGTGTGGTGCGTGTGGTGTGGTGTGGTGTGTGTGTGTGTGGTGTGGTGTGGTGTGGTGTGGTGTGGTGTGGTGTGTGGTGTGTGGTGTGTGGTGTGGTGTGGTGTGGTGTGGTGTGTGGGTGTGGGTGTGGGTGTGGGTGTGGGTGTGGGTGTGTGTGTGTGTGTGT